>JAOEGS010007871.1:0-12807 GCA_025447755.1 Corythornis vintsioides
CCTCTCGTCCTGTCATTGGATGACATTGAGAAAAGTCTGGCTCCATCCTCTCTACACTCACCCTTAACATATTTATGTTAAGATATTTAAGATGCCCAACTCCTGCTCACTCAAGCCACCACAAGGCCTGAGAAAAGAAACTGCATGGTTTGCCAAGAGCCCAAAGAGCAAAGAGCCATCCCAGAACCTTTGCAGTTAGATGCTGTCTGTAAAATCTGGCTAGACACAGAGGTGCTGAGGGGAATTTTGGCCCAATTCTGGAATTAACTCAAGTCCCTGCTGCCCCTCACAGGTATTTCCATTGTTTTAGTCAGTGCCTTTGCTTCCCTCTGAAATGCACCCTTTGAAATCAATCAGCAGCAACCACGTTCTGTTCTTCTGTATTCCAGGTGACATTGCTTATCTCTGGGAACAAACGAAGTCGTGAGATTGGGGCAGAATTATTTTGGCTTAGGGGGATTAAGACCCCGTGAAGGTTCTCCAAAGTCATCAGTAGGATTACTGGATCCTAACAAATGGATTTTCAAACAGGCTCCTTATGAAGGTTACAGTGCTCTGAAATACACAGATTTTATGGGAAGAATAGTCTGAACTGCTTACACCAGAAATGCCATCTTGAGAACTTTCCTTTACAGCATCAGTGGTTTGATAGGTAAGATACAGCAAAATGTTCAAGAGAATGCTCAGAAACCTGCCATGCCTATTGCTCAGGCTGAATGGACCAAAATATGCAATATTACATATACACTTTTGACACAGCACTACCAGTTTTGTTTGGTTTTTTTTCCCTACCTCACCTGAAAAGAGAAATGGAAAAAACCCACAAACTGTGGAAGAAATCATGGCTGATTTCATCATTCACCCACCTATGAGAGATTAAATTTTCCTGAAGTTAAACACAGGTATAGCTTGGTTTGTTTTTTGGGGTTTTTTTAATTGCAATTTGACAAGAATTCAGCTAAAACTAGTATTATTCAGAAGTAGAATGTAATAGAATGGAAAATAGTATTACCATATTAAAAACTGCTAAATCCTGGAGGGGATTATAGTCTCAATTAAGTACTACAGAACAAGATAGGTATTTTTAAATATTTTTTAAGTATTTCATTAAACTAACAGAAATCCTGACGTTCCCCTCTTCCTACTCTCTACCATATTTTAAATTTTTTGAAAAAGAGAACAGCTCCTATAAAAATAAAATGGTATTTGATGGACTACCATCATTACAATAACTGGAAGAAAACGAAATCTCTCTATTGCAAGCTACTTTCCACTTGCAATAAAAACCTTGGTTTTCTCCTTTTAACCCCCATTAAAAGATCAGAAGGAAAGCTGACATACAAGATTTGGCCAGCACTTAAGGAAGAGTGGGTACCCTACCAGACAGCTCTGATTTTTAAAAACTAGACCTCGAGTGAAAAGGAATCTTGGCCTGATATCAAACCTTAACAGTAATCTATGGTAATTTAGCTGCTCATAATGAAAATGGTTTTTACCTTCAGAAGAAGTGAAGAGAAAAGGAGAAGTGATGTAGTTCTCAAAACCAGCTTGCTAAATGGGCAATTTCATTATTAGGCTGCTTTAATCTTGTTTAGATGATGCATAGTTTACAGATAAGGAACCCATATTTGGATATGGTGACATCAATCTCTAAATTACTGATATTTCCATTGATTCCAATCCAGATCACATTTGCCACTCACATTGTTTTGCCAAGGTCTCTCTTCTGGTGATACTGGTCTCCTCATTCTTTTAAGAGAGAAATATTTGCTGATGATAAATAAGATTCACCCTAGTCTGTCATAGAATATGAAATATTCCTTGCATAACCAGAAGAAACAGCCTAACTAGAAGCTGGCAAATCACCTTTACCTTTCATCTAGTGCAGAGCCTAATACCAATGCTGTAAATCATGTCAGCACTGCAAGCTGGCTAGCTGCTGGCATCAGTACCAATGGTCACATGTGACACATGAGTTCAGTTATTTTAAGTCTATATTCAAGTTTGTTCCATCAAATGTCCAGGCTTCACATCATGCTGTGCTCTTTATTTCTTTTGATGCAAAAAAAGCCAACCCAAACCCAACAAACCAAAAGCCAAGAAGTGTTAATAGCACCCACAATCAATAAAAGGTTTGCCTGGCAGGCAATCCTAGAAAGTCTTATCTCCATAAACATTGTATTTTAATACAAAGTGGACTTTCAGCACTGGTTAAAAACGTGGATCATTTGACAATTATTCAAATTCTAGTATGGCAGGTCCTGAATAAGATTGCTGAATTTAAAAATAAATCACTACCCTGGTATTAAACATGCCTCAGTCTCACACATGGGATTACCACACAGTGTGTAAGTGCCAGCAGTGCTACATACCTCTGCAAATTATGGAAAGAATGAGAGTGTTTTATTATGGACATTTTCAAGGGCAGACCACTAATTAAATTCCAAAGACTCAATAAAATCAACAGGAATTGACATTTAGCTACCATGTGCATCTCAAAACCAGTCATCAATCACCATGTCAGCTTGAGAAAGAGAGTAATGTGAGGGATTTCCATATAGAATATAGCATTAATTAGCTATCAGTGTTGTTTGCATAACTGAAATTTTCATTCTATGATGAGAGACACATTTTTATGTTCTGCACAGTCTTTGTAAGAGACTGCTGTTAAAAAAAATCTGCAGTTCATCTACTACAGATTCCTGCTCAGCTCTTTAGCTAATGCTCTGAGTGAGCTTGGCTAGATAGCAAAAAAAATCCTGGGATAAAGACTGGGTGGAAATGCACTAAGGATTTCAATATATTGATCCCAGAAAGCTAGTTTTCTACTGTAGCAGTTCTAGAACCTTAACAGTTCTACTGTGAATGTGACTTTCCATACATTAAAAAAACACAAACAAGCAAGGATTTAGTGTAAACTAAGTGTATAATTTTGTTAGTAACATGCAGAGGGCCAAATAAAGAAGACACTGAAGAGATGAGGACATAAGGAAAACCAGAAATGTTAAATGTTAAAAAAACCAAACCAGCATCTGCAGTTGAAGCAGCTGTAATAATATTCAAACAGCCAAGAGCTGTTGATGTCAAGCATGCAGTGACTGTCAGTGTTGGAAAACTGTATACAGAACCAGAGAGGCATGGAAAAGACTCTTCAGATCATCAGTTGGCTTTTGGGAAAACCCAAGAAACTATGTTCTCTTTGCTCAATAGCTACAAGCACAACAGTGTATTGGAAGGTATTAAAGAGTATTTTTTCTGCTTCCAGGTCTGATTTGCCTTCAAAGCATGAAGGAGGGAGATTCCAAGCAGCCAGACCACAGGATTTGGTTTGAAATAGCAAAGGCCATTTCTACAAGGAGGGTACCCACTGCTTCTTGCAAGTAGTTATCCCAGGACATGCTGCTTGCCCTATTTTGGGCAAAACTGGGGGTAAATTGTGAGTGTAGGCATGTTGGCTGTTGCCATTCCTCCCACTAGAAAGTTACAAGGTGCACCTAAGAAACTCCTACTGAGGTGCTGCTGTAATATGGGGTTCCACACCCTGCCCTCCTGCAGATGTCAGCACTGCTATTACTGTCCACAGACTGAAAAGAGCTGTTAATTAGAGCTGGGAGATGGACCTTCTCAGGATTCATGTCAAGGCAGCCTGTTTTATCCCTTACAGCAAAGAAGAGCTAGCAAAGAAGGGCATGGGATATCCCCCCTTGGAAGAACATCACAGCTCCCATCACTCCAGCCCATACCAGAGGATGGAATTGCTTGGCATTGCAAATATTAGTTATTCATGTACTCACAGCATCCAGGAGAGGGAATTTCCTCCTGAGAGTGGAGTGCAGAAAGCCAGGAGCAATTGCACCACATTTAGAGACAAAAGAAAAACCAGCCTATAAATTACAGATATCTTGCAGTTGCAAACAGTATTAAAATCATGTGATGAAATTATTGTGGCCTCAAATGCAACCTCTCACCCATTCCCCTCTGCTAATGGCAATGAAAAAGCCATGGGGAGACACTTTAGAACCATGAATGCATAAAGGGTTACAAATGCTGCTTTTTTTGGCTTTCAGGAAACTGAATGAGAGGGAAAAATTCCTTTTTCTCAAGACAGCACAAGTGAAAGTACACCCCAAGTGGAGAGAAATTAATACTTAAACTAGTAAAAGGATTAAGTTTGGGTGTTTTCTGAACAGGCACAGACCAAGCACACGTAAACAGAGGATAATACAAAAAGCATCTTCACCAAATAATGCCAAGAGAAACTTGAACATATTTGTGTGTGTTTTAGTTCAGGGATGTATTCACTTAAGAGAAGAAAACCCAACCACCTGATGACCTATTTATCCTCTAATGAGTAGTTTTCAAATGAATATGTAAATAGTTTTTTACAATACAAATTATGACAGCAAGCATCCATCTTTTTAGTGAAGGTTTCACAACTTTCAAACATCTTTTCCCTTTCCATAAGAGAACTTGTTCCCCCTGAGTAAAAGCTACCAGTAAATTCTTCTGCATAAGAGATGACAGAACTTCTTTGGTTTCATCTTCTGCTGGTATGTCTAAGAAAAGTTCTTACCAAGGGCAGATGAAGGGCAGCTCATCCTTTGCCTCAATTTGGCATATTCACACCAACAGCCTCCCATGAAAGCACAGGCCCACACAGGTTTGCCCTTATCCATATTTATCTCAATACAATCTGGTTTTGGAGTTACACCAATGTCTATGCTTTTTATTGCCTTGAAGGTTATCTTTCCTTGTGAGTTTCTTTCAAGTGTCTTTATCACTCCAGTGCATCTTGGCAAGCCTGCTGCTTCCTGGTATTTTTAAACCACTTTGGAGCTTGCAGGCTCTTAGGTTGAGAGATGTTTATAACCACTAACAAAGGAGCATGTCTTTAATTAATATCTACCTGTCTTTTGGTAACTGGAGTGTACTTTGTTATGAATAATGTACTGCTCTGCACTCTCACTTCTGAACTGGTGTCACAACAGTTTCCACAAAACGACTGCCTTCAACTTTTCAAGGGCTGTCTGTCAACACCACACATCTCCCTGTCATGGACACACTGCCAGTGTCCCCATTACACAATCCCAGCAGTGTCTGGGCTGGAAGGGAGCTCCAGAGCTCAGCCAGTCCACCCCTGCTGAGAGCAGGGCCATCTCAGCTAGAGCAGGCTGCTCAGAGCCTCCTCAACCCCACCTGGGATGTCTCCAGGGATGGGACCTCCACCACCTCCCTGGGCACCCTGCTACCACTCTGGTGGTAAACAACTCCTTCCCTGATGGACACCACTCCTCACTGCTCACCTCTGCTGCTGAGTTGCCAACTATGGTTTAGCTGAGGTAGGGGGGAAAAAACCCACCACAGAAAATCATCCCCGTGATAATGCAATCAGTGCTTGTGCTCCTGCAGATGTGCAGGTCGAGCTACCCAGCAGCAGGGGCACAGAATTACCTCGTGCTGGTGTGCACGAAGCATAAGCACAGTCATATTTTCTGCTGCTACAGAAAATGCAATGTTAAATGTTACATAAAACTATTCCCTCCATAGACACCCTCCATAAAACATAGCTACTGCTCAGATTCTACTAACTGCTGTCAGCAGAGAGGTTAAAGAGAGGACAGTCAACCATTTCCCATGCAGGCATGCATGCTGGGCTGGAACCATCCCTAGCATGAGAATAAAACCCTGGGCTAGCATTCATCATCCCCTGAATGATACTGGGCAAACTGCTACCCTAAGCCATAGATCATATTCAGCAAGAAATTAACTCTCTGAAGGCAGAGAGCTGCCTCCATCAGAGGAACAGCATGGAGAGGAAAACTGCTTGGCAAGTCCATTCTTTGATATTTCAAAGCAGCATTGACTCCTCCTGAATGCTTGCCAGTGCTTCCAGCACTCATGCTCACCTCTCCATCCCACCAGATGACAAAACTATTTACATCACACCTCAATATTTCTTACTGGAAATTCAGGCAGCCACTTTTTGCCCACATACTCATCTGGAGATATGGGGAAGTGTCAAAATGAGATCATTTTCTCCCCACAGAAGGCTTTTCTAGGAGCTGGCAGGCTTCTTTTGTTAAAATGACTTCAACCTTCCCAGGACCACTGACAGCAGTGAAATTGACTCTGCTCTGTATTGCAGCCTAGACAGCAGTGGAAAGGATCAAGAATTAGTCACCAGCAGTAGGAACTGATGGAGGAAGGAGTTAATGTATTGATGTGCACTGATGCCAATTATTCACCCAAAGATCCAGCAAAACACAATTTGGTCTGTCAGATCCCATACAAACCAAATTTACTTTCTAGTCCCTTCCCTATCTTCATTTGAGAAACTAGAAGTTACCTGGAGAGTTGCTATTTTTTTGTTCCTTTAGGTAGATCTTGAAAGCCAGACTAAGCAAAAGAACCTTCTCTCTGCCCCAAAACCCAACCAATGAAAAAAACTAATTCTAATTCAGAGTTTACTACAAGATTTTTTTCATTATCTACTTGTGTTATCTACTTTGCAACCTCCTCGTGAGGCTCAAAACATCAACAGAGCCATAACTTTAGCAACAAAGGGAAAACAGGGAAATGAATGAAATATCCAGCTGAGAAGTATTCCTCAGGGAAGCATTAATTCCAGTGAAGTCAACCCCTAACCCTGAGCAATGGAGGAAGCAACAAGCAAACTTGAAAATCCTAATTAAACAAAGGAGAAGAAAAAAAAAAAAAAAAAAAAAAAGGACAAGCCTGAAAGTTTGCTTTTTTTATCAATGAATCAAACCCAGTTTTGGAATTATTAACTCAAGCTGAGTTTCAGTAAAAAAAAACCCACTACCTTCTTGTAGTACTGACAGCTTTTTGGGGTTTCTTCTTGTGTTCTGACCTGTACTGATGCTCCCTTTTCTTCCACCAGCCAACTCTGGAAAACCTAGTGAGGAGCTGTTTAGGCATTTTCCTCTGTAAAGGCACAGACACTTGTGATATTTGGAACTGCATTTGAAGCCTTGATGTGACAAGAACTGCTTTGAACCACAAGCATTAACAATGCCATGAAGACAAAGCCAGCAGAAAAATGCCCATGGAGCTGGTGAGGAATGGGAGCATCTCTCCTAGGGCTAACCAAACTGAAACCCACAGAACAGAAAAGCACCCTCAGGTGAGGGAACGACAGCTCTGCTGTGAGAAGACAAAGCTGCTGTGCTGAAGCACATGTTCAGGATGCTAGACTTGGCTTCAGTCAAGCAGCTCTGCTGGCTGGGGTCCCCCCCAGCACTCCAGGCTCTCTAATTGCATTCTTCCAGCAGCTGAAGGCCGCTCGCTTCCGCTCGCTATCAGCGCACATCAAGGACTTCTCTGCCCACAGGAGCACCTGGTCCACATTTATTTCAAGGGCCCAGAGCAAAATGGGAAGGTGCTTAATGTTCAGCCACAATGGTGACATGTTTACGACACAGGCAGAGCCCAGGAACAGCCCAGTGCAGGGTCTGAGAGGCAAACCAGCAGCAAGGGTGCCAGCCAGCTCGCTAGTGCTGAAATGGGTGTTCATGGTACAGACCCATCTCAAACTGCTACCACCCCTGTTCTAGAGGGCAAGGCTGAAAGTTCAAGACAGAGAAAAAGAAGAAATCTGTGCAGCTGGCTTGGAAGAAGAAAAAAATGGCTCTAACTTCTTGAAAGCAATGCTGACCTTTTACTCAAAATGAAGTGTATCATTTCATCCCTTGTTAGATGACTACGTTTCACCCTGGAGTGGTGGCACCTCTCAGCTTCAGCAAAATAACAACTGATATGGATGGAAAATTTTGCTGCTTTTTACATGAACTTGTCTGGTTTATGCCCCTCCTCTTGCCTCAGTGTTAAAAATCAAATTACCTGGAGGTTGAGGAGGAGATGCACATAGGCTAATCCTATAAAATCTTCAGCTCAGTAGTGAACGATGAGGGAATAATTATTGAGACATTTATTATAGTGTTAAAGAGGCTCCAATAATGTTTCTTGATTTCTTTGAAAAACAACATTGCTATTTTTAATCCAACCTTGCTGAAAATAACACTCTTGTTCAACTCAAAATTAGGCCATGTTTATTTCTGCAACCACAACTAAATTAAAACCACAGGCATTATGTAAATGCACAGAATTCTTGCATGCAGAACGACTGAAGATTAGATAGTGCACTTGGCTAGCAGTTTATTTTAGGAACTGAAACACTGAAATTGCTTCACAGTAATCAATGCAGATCCACACAGTAAAGGAAACTACAGTAAAACTCACAGCTATGCAATGACACAGGAGTGTCAATTAAGTCTTTACTAAAATAACAGCATTTGGGAACAATTTTAACTGTGCTGCAAAGCCAATAAACAAATTATTCTACATTAAGCAACACTGTGCTGAGTTCTATGCCTTGGAAATTTCTATTTAGGTATAAGAACATCATGAAAAAGATGAAGTTAATTAGTATACTGGCTTTTGTCCTGCAGTAGAAAGCATCTATTTCCTCCTCCTTGGCAATTACTGGCTTGCTTTGCAATCAGCTGTAGGGCCAGATTTGCTGCCTCACAGAAGTTATCAGCATGCACACATGTGCTATTTTTCTTTACTGAATAGACAGAGTCATTTAGAAACTGACTGAGAGAATCTACAGTACAACCCAAACTACCACAAAAAGACCTCATTGGAGAACGACTGGAATTCATTAACCATGCAGGTAAAAATCCCAACCCCACTTTTCTCCAAAGCCCCAAATGAAATAAAAAGCTGTTTAAAAAAAAAAAAAGAAATCCCATGAGGAAAGAGGGAAGACATGTCAGGAGGAATAGATGGATAATGAAAGAGTTAAAAAACCTTGCAGTACACCTCAAAATGAGCTATAAAAGTTCCATAACCAACCTTATAGTCCTGAACTATCTCTCAGGTGCATTCACTTCTGTTGCTTTATGCTGCAATCTCTCACTGCAAGTGTAAAAAGAAAGTTAGAATCTCATTTTACCTGTAGGTATATCACCTCAAATTAGCAATATAAAATTACTGACATTTATTCTAAAGAAGGCTCTCCTGGCTAGGGTAAAATGCTGAACTAGCATCTGTCACTACTGCTAATTGAAGTAAGGTTGGGAACTATAAAGTATTATTAAAGGAGTAAAATAATATCAAATGGAAATTCTGAGAAGGTACACTACCCTTCTGACACTCTAAATTATTACCCTAATTAAAGCAGCTAGTATGTTTGACTCTTAAAAGTGCCATGAACAGTAATGTGCTTCAGAATTGCAAGGAACACAGTTATGGGCCACAGTACCTGAGAAATCCTTGCAATAGAACACTGACATGTTTCATGTGCTTTTAATGAAGCATTCAACCATTCCATAACAAAAATAAAAATTAAAATATTCCATATTCATAAAAAGCATTTGTCTTTTTTAGAAAAAAAAAGCACAAGCGCTGGATTTTCCCCTCCAGCTTCAGCAGTTCCACCTGCTTCTCCTCAGCCTAAGTTCAGAGGACACCTGCCCTTTGACACCTGTATGGCAAAACCTGCAGAGCTCAGGCTGTTCATTTGAGAACACACAGTACCCTCTTTTTTTTCCACTGTACCCTCCAGAAGCTTGCTAAGTACATTCAAGCAGACATTCCTTTTCCAGGAGGAACAGCAAGGGAAGAACTGGACTGTTCTGATCCTTATAACATCACCTACACCTACAATTTGTTGCTGGCCATGGCTTGTAGAAGATTCAGAGATGTACAAAATACCAGCAGCCATGGAACAAAGGCAAAATGAAGAACTTTCAAAGGGGAGAACTATAATACATTTCTTTCTGTGTGACTAAATGTGGTAGGTTAATTTACCAGCAGCTATGTGCTCTGTGGGCAGAAGCTGAGGGTAATACAGTCACAAGTGTGACTGCTCTGCTTGAAAATACTAACTGGATCACTTTCAAAGCAAACATTTATTACCACGTCCTATGAGGTTTTCTTTTCTACAGACTGATTATATATTATATACTCATTAGAAAGAAAACAAAAACCAAACAAACACAAAAACACATCACGTACATCTACTCACAGACATGCTAATTTCTCTTACAGGACAGACAATCAGGATTTAATTCTTTCTCCACTGCAAGAATGACACATCCCAAGTCCTTCCAAAAGACCACCTAGCTTGAAAAGTCATGGTGAACCTACTGCAAAGGAGCAGCTTTGGAGAGGGGAAAGGACACAGTCACTCCTGAGCTAAGAATGTCAGAACAGTCCATCAAGCTAACGAAGGACTTCCCTCCTATTAAAATAAAAAAGACCAAAATCAAGAAAAGCCTCAAAAGCCCCCGAGGCTCTCCCCTGTGTTTTGCAATCACTCACCATCCACACTTCAGAATGAACAGAAATGCATCAGTTCCATGGAGCATTAGGACAACCTCTGCAGAGCTGGGCAGTTTGTAAAGTTCATTAGCACCCAGATGACCTTCCTGCAGACTCTGTGAGCCCCTCACCATCACCTGAAAGATCATTAGACTCTGACACATTGTTCTTATCCATCTACCTGACCTTTCAGAGAGGCTCTTCAGGTGCTCACTGTTAACACTGCATGACAAATGTCACCAAAATCTTTTTGAAGTGATGTGTCATCAGAAGACATTTTGACAGGCCATTCTGCTGCTGAATACAGTAACAAAATGATATTACACTAGAGGTGAGGGACTGAAAAGCCCTATTCAGGTACCCCACTACTTCTGGTACCTCGTGCAGCTGTCAGCATCCACACTGATCCTTATGGAGGGAGAGGCTGCAAGTAGCTCAGGGTTCCTGGCACCTTCAGTTACATGGGGCACTTGAAAGAGAGGAGGAGACTTCACAAACCCTGTGTAAATAGAATTGATAAAAGGAACCTAGAGGGTGGCACAAACTAACTTCTCCAAATAAATACTCCCCACAGCTGTAAACTACATTTCAGGTTCCTGGGGAAGCAGAAGCAAATCCTCAGATAAAACCTGTATCTATTCAATGATGAAGATATGTGGGAACAAAGAAAGGCTGACATTTCTGTAGCATCCAAGTTAATGGAGTGTGCAAGTATTTAATTCCACATTTTCAATTAGTTTTTCAGGCTTTCACTGTTTAGGGGTGGGTTTTTTGTAACAATGCAAACTACTTAGGATATCTGTTAGGGTTTAGGAGGGCACAGATTTGAGAACATAAGTCAGCAAAACCAGGTTGACTTTATTCCATCTACAAGCTCTCCCCACCCAGAAATGTTTCCAGAAACACAAGCTGAACCTTGAGGTCTGTTAGATGCTTTCCCAGGACTTTATAAACCCAAAGCAATAAAACACTGTAGGCAAAGCATTCTGATCTCAGACACCACGTACAGTACTTGGAGCAACCACCCTATGGAAGTCTTGTTATTGCTGCCTATTAAAAAAAGAAATCTGAAAAGCAGAAAGTTAGAGCCTTGCTGCTGTGGAGGAAAGTAAAGAATGGCCTTTTTATGGTGTGCTACTGCTGCCTTAAGGGGTAAATCCTGTTCAGGGCAAACCCTAGAAAGAAAAAAGCCCAGCGTCACAGTTGTATTAAACAGATCCCCTTCTTTTTTCCCAGATTTTATGGCACACATAGAGCCCAAAACCTCCTTATCAGAGCAAATGCTCGACTACTTACTTTGAAGCCAATTAAAAAGGATTGTAAGATGACTTTTAAATGAAGGCTTTCAAGATATCCACCCAGCCAAGCAAACTGTGAGAGCCGGATGCCCACCCTGGGAAGGCTTAGTGCCACCACTCCCTCCCTCCCTCTTCTTCCATAAATAAAGCTATTTAAGATTCCAGGTTCCTTGTTTGATATATGCAAGCTGCTCTTTGGGAGGATTGGAGCTTTTATTTGCAGATAGGGTGGGGGCAGGGGGAGGAAGGAGGGAGAGAGAAGAGAGAATCCAAGCTATGTGGCTTCAGTTTGCATTACAAATGGAAAAGCTACATGCAGGCTCCCAAAAACCATGGTCATGCTAGAAATTCTGTGCCAAAAACCCACCCTGAACACAGTGCAGACCTAATGGCAGGGAAAGAAGTGGTGTCCAAGGCCAAGATCAGCTCTTTATCAAAAAGCTGTGGTATTTCAAAGCAGCTGGGCTTTTAGTAATGGAAACAACCAGCATCTCAGACTCTACACTAGACTTTTTTTTTTTTAAAGGTATTTAGGTACTTAAGAGAAATAAACAGCTTTTAATGGATTCCTCCTCAATTGTTTCTATCTGTAATTCATAAAAATAATAGCTAGCTTGACAACTTCATTTTGTTTTAAGCAGCAATGGGAAAGAACAGGGTAAAGGCATAATGATGTTTTCCTTCTTCAGTAGTCTTTGAAAAGCACATGAACAGGAAAAAACTATTACCAAAACCTAAGACACATTAACTAATGATATGATAACAGGCCAATTTGACACTGCATGTAAATGCATCCCTATTGGCAAGCTGTGTCACATGATAAGGTCTAATCATTATTTAACACATCACCAGGTCTGAATATGAAAACAGCACTCTGGTGTCACTGATGTGGTTTTCAGTGTTCTCTGAAATCCAAACACCAGCTTCACCATGTGTAAAAGGAAAAGAATAAAAATTAAAAAAATGAATGAGTTATTGTTTAAAAAAAAAACCAACCCCCCCCAAAATAATTTAATATTGAATTAATGACTAAGAAAAACCATACTGAAGAAAATTTTGATCTTACAGTGCTGTTTACCAACTGCACAGAAACCACTCCCGGACTGTTTGACTGCATTAGACAAAAGAAAACATCAAACATCACTAACAAGCTACTGCACCA
>JAOEGS010007872.1:0-13651 GCA_025447755.1 Corythornis vintsioides
GGCGGCGCCCCCCGCCCCCCCCCCCTCCCCTCCCCCGCACTCGCCCCCACGCACCGCACCGCACCCCCCCCCGGAGCTGTCAGCGGCACCTCCCGCCTCGAATCCCGCCCAGCCCGGTTCATACCCCCGAGATGCAGCTTCTCCCTCCGCTCCCCTCCTCGGCAGCCGGCCCCTCGCTTACCTTTCCCGCAGCCCCGGCTCGCCGGGGCACCGCCCCGCGGCTGCCGCCGCTCCCGCACCCCCAGCGGCTCCGGTCCCGACGCCCTCCCCGCCTCTGACGGCCCCGCCGGCCCCGCCCCGCCTGCCGAGCCCGGCCCCCTGCGGCCGGGGAAGGCGGGGGAGGCGAGTAATGGGAGGCGGGGCCGAGGCGGGGCCGGCATCGCCCTCCCGCCGGGCCCGCAATAAACCCGCGGGCCGCAGGCCTCCGCTTCCCAGGGTCTCGCTGTCCGGCCTCCGAGCGAAGCTTCTCCCTGCTTTGTCATCTCTGACGCCCAAGGATGCAAAGAAATATGGGATGTGGGGCTCGCTTGACTCATCAACTGCACTGGGAAGATGTGGAGAGGTGGGTGGAGAGGGAATCTAGTGAAGTTTCACAAGGGTGAGAGTCCTGGATCCTGGGAGAAATAACCCCCCTGGAGGCTACAAAGATGCTGAGGGGACTGGAACATCTCTGGGGAGGAAAGGCTGAGAGCCCTGGGGCTGTTAAGCCTGGAGAAGAGAAGAATGGTATCACCCTTATAAAACCTTGAAGACAGGGGTCAATAGGATGGGGCCAGTGATGGAGATGCAGCTGGAATTTTTCATTTTTCTTTTCCTCTCAGAAAGATGAAATGTGTTTGGCCAGAAGAGGTTAGAAAGCAACAAAAAGATTCCTTTGGATTAAAAAAAAAAAAAGTGTGTCATCCTCTTTTTCTCACTTTTCAAGGTCTTAATGAAAATGAAATAAAACCAGCAAGAGCTTCTTGGTGCCACTTCAACCTTTTCTTCTCTGGGGCCCAGTTTTGCAGATTCAAGCACCTTAGAATTCCACCTTGCCAAGTCTACTGTGGATTGAAATAAGCATGGAAAAATAAAAGCCAGGGGTGTAGCATGAGAAACAAGACATCAAAATATTCAACTACCAACAAAAAAGCAAAAAGCTGGCATCACAGACACGAATTTATGGTGCTCAGGGCTTTCCATGAATGAAACAAATTATTCTTCACACAACATTAGCTCTGAGCAGTGCTCAGGGTCCCCAGGCAGTGGTGTAATTAGCATTTTAATTGGTACACAAGATTAGAATAGAACAAGGATAGTCTCTCAAGCAAGCCCATATTTGGATATTCCATGTATTTTCCACATGAAAAACCCCTCAACCATCAAGCCTTTAGTCCCCTGACTACCACACTCCATTCCCACTCTTCCAAGTGACATTCACTCACCTGCCAAGTGGCTTTGAATTCATTTTTACTCCCTATTTTTTTTTTTATTTTTCCCATGGAGAAGGCTTGAGAGTTAAAAATATAACTTCCAGACACATCAGGTTGTCATTTTAGTGACACTATGGTAGCCAGGCTGTGGAAAACAAAAGCTGTTCACAAAGAAATACTCAAGAAACAAGTTCTTAAAACAGAACCAGTAAAACGATTTAAACTATTCTATTTCCATTCATTTCAAGCAGCTCAAATGGCAATTTGAACATTTTACACCCATAAATATAGAGTTCAGAGGGAAGGAAAAAAACCAAGAAAAACACAAAGTAAATTTGCAGAAAGTGATTTTCCCCACAAACAGGAGCCCAGAGGTGTTTGGGTTAGAATTTACACACTTGTTTGGAAAACAAAAAAATCAAATCACCAACTGTTGTTCTCTTGGACTTCACAAGGGGAAGGCAAAGTCCTAAAAGATGAACCAGAAATCTTTATAGTGCAAGCAGGTTTTAATCTAGCTGGCCAGCTTCATGCCCAACCCTCTGAGGAGGGAGAAACTCACCAGTGGGTTTCAAACCTTGGTGAAATCATCTGAGGGAACAGCTCTACCCTGCCCTCAGGGCACTGAGCTCTCAGTTCCAGGCTTTGTGGGTTTTTTCATGGTAAAACAACCTGAATTAGTAAAAGCCAAGAAGGCAGCCTCACTTTTCACTCAAAGAGAACTCCTGCAGCCCGTCTGGATGTTGGAGATTTTATTACAACACCCATTTTGGCCAGAAGATCCAGGTCAGGGTAGGGGAATACTGAGGAGCAGACACCTTCCACCAACCCCCTGCCCCAAAGGATGCAGCAGATACCATCTTCTTCATCTCCTGTCCTGCTCAGAAAGTGCTGATGGATCCTGACGTGCCATGGCCAGGTCTCTTCAGTATCCCTTCCTTCCTCTGAATCTTGCCCTGGTATCCAGCTGAAAATGCAAATCCATGCATTAAAACCAAACCTTTTCTAGAAGTTATTTAGGATGCTGTCTTGGCATTTTGTAACAGCAGAAGAAAGCAGCAAATTAATTAATCAGTGATCCAGCCAACAGGTCACAGGGTTCTTCTGAGGAAACAGATGTTGGGTTATCTTCAATCTCACCAAAAATTACTTGATAAACATCCTGGAATAAACAGTGTAACACAAATGACAGGAGGGCAAGGGACACATGAAAACGAGGGTGTGGAAATCAGCTTGGATCTGGTTTTCCACACTGAAGGGAGGAAAATTCAGGCTGGGCTGAGGTGGGAGTCACTGCAGATGCCAGTGAGGGCAGGGGGGAACTTAAGGACAAGTGTCCAACTGAAATCAATCAGTACAAACTGAACCCATATTCAGCTTGTGAAATCTGCAAGTTTCTTGTTAGCTCGTCAATATCTTCTCTTGCACCTACCTGACCTAATAATATTGTTGAAACCAAAATATTTTAAAAAGAGAGCAAAAACACCTGCCTCATTGATGTGGCACATGCCGAGCCTCATCAAATTCAAGATAAAAAATAAGATTATATTTACACACCATATTTTTCTCTTCGTGGGAACAGTGCCCAACACCCCTATTTAAATGAAATCTCATTTAAATCCTGTGCTGCCTCATGACACCAGTTCCACAGAATTAAAGCCGTTTTCTTCAGAAATAGAGCAACGAGGACAGGTGGTGCCCAGGCTGCCGGTACAAAACACCCCCCAAACACTCACCATGGATCTTTTGCACGCGAAAAACGTCGTTTGCAAACTCCTACAGTGCCCTTCCCTCAAGCACTGCCTGGGGCTTTTGTTTTCCTGGGAGAGGAAAAGCAAAGAATTACAATCCCCTCGTGGATTTCTGCAGCTTGTCCTGAGGACACCCCAAGGCTCCGGGCAAGGTTTACTGGGGATTTTGCTACGCTACGGTGAGGGGAAAGGAAGGCGGGAAGCGCCCGCCTGAGGCCGCCGCTCCCCCCGGGCTCCGCAGCAGCGTTTCCCGCCTTCTGGATCAGGAAAGACCGAGGCGGCGGCCTCGGCCCAGCGGCTTCGCGGAGGGTTTGAGCGGGAGGAAAAGAGAGGAGAAGGCGGGAGGGGGTTGCGGGGCTCCCATCGGGAGGAAGGCAGCGCTCACCTGCAGAACACAGCGGCTCTCCAGCAGGCACTGCCGCAGATCCTCCCTCACCCCCCCGCACGCCCGCCAGTCCTCCTCCTTATCCTCGTAGTACTTGGGCATGACGACGAGCCCGGACCCTACGCCTGCCCCGCAGCGACACCTCTCCCCGCCGCCATCGCCTGACCCCCCGCAACGCCCCTTCCGACGGGGGAAGGAAGGGGCGGAGCGGCTGCGGGAAGAGCCCCGCAGCGCCTGCGCCGGGGACGTTGCCGGAAGGCTGCGGGGGAGCGGCCGGGAGGAGGAGGAGGCGGCGGCACCGAGGGGTGAGTTGGGCTGGGGTCGGGCCGGGGTAGCAGGTGAGGTCCCGGGCGCTGCGGGGCGGGATGCGGTGGCGCGACCCCGGGCGCGTTCGGCTGGATGCGGGTCCCGCTGGACGCGCGGCGGTTGTTTGCGGGGCGGGCGGTTCCGGGCTGACTCGGGCCGGTGACGGTTCCTCCGCCTCTGGATGCGCGCCCCGCAGCCCGACCCGCTTGCGGCGGGCGGTTGAAGTGCGGGAGGGGGTGCTGCGGGGCCGGGGCTTCCCTGGGGCCGGGAGCACAGTTGGCTGCTCCCCGTTTTTCCCCCCTTGCCAACCGCCGGCTCCTGCAGGTCCGGGGGGATCCCGCTGCTCCCAGGGCTCTGGGGAGACCCCCCTGCAGGGCTGGGTCCTGCTCTGGGGCACAGCAGAGCCAGGGAGCTGTTGGAGCAGGGCCAGAGGAGCCCCAGCAATGCTGGAAGGGGGTCTGTGAGGCCAGGCTGGGAGAGCTGGGGGTGGTTCACCTTGCAGAGGAGAAGGCTCCAGGGAGACCTTCTGGGGACCTTTCAGCACTTCAAGAGGCCGTCAGAATAGACGGGGAGAGACCCGTGGGATTTTTCGCTCATTCAGTGCAAAACCAAAGGCATCTTTTGCCATCCATCCCATAGCAAGATGCTGCCAACCACCACGGTGAGCTCCCGGGGCCAGGGCAACGGGGTGCTGAGCCCCAGGGATGCTGCAAGGCACACGGCCGGAGCCAAGCGCTACAAGTACCTGAGGAGGCTGTTCCACGTCAGGCAGATGGACTTCGAGTTTGCCCTCTGGCAGATGCTTTACCTCTTCACTTCTCCCCAGAGAGTTTACAGGAATTTTCACTACAGAAAACAGACCAAGGACCAGTGGGCAAGAGATGATCCTGCTTTCCTGGTGCTCCTCAGCATCTGGCTCTGCGGTGGGTGCTGGAGAGAGGGAGGGGAGGTTTAGGGTTGAAGTTTTGTGGCTCTTCTCATCACACACTAAGAAAGGACTAATCCTGATGGATTGGCTTTTAATCCAAGAAAAAAAAGGCCTAAGTTGGAAGTAAAGTTGGAATACAGAGGAGGCATAACTAACATTATGTGATCCTGAATTAATCTGTTGTGATCCTCTATTAATCTATTAATCCTTTTCTGTTGCATATCACAGACTGTCAGGGGTTGGAAGGGAGCTAGAAGATCATCTAGTCCAACCCCCCTGCCAGAGCAGGATCACCTAGACTTTCAGACTGTGTAGTTTCCTGTAACTTTAACAGTAATCAAACCCCATGCCCCAGGGAAATGCTGGAGTTAAAAAAGACTGGGTATTTGGTTTTTGTGAATGTTGCACATAAAAAAATGCTTTTTACCATCAAGAGCCTGGTGAAATACTATATAGTGCAGAATTAAGCTCTAAATCAAGTGTCTTCTGTAATTTTGAGACTGAAATGCAAATGCAGTATTACCCTTGTTAACAATACTTCATAACAGCATAAAGTGAAAGAGCTCATGCTTTTCTTTTCCATAATTAACTGGAATAATCTTTTTGTCCTTTCAGTGTCTACTGTAGGATTTGGATTTGTGCTGGACATGGGGTTTTTTGAAACCATAAAGCTGCTCCTTTGGGTTGTGTTCATAGACTGCGTGGGCGTTGGGCTGCTGATTGCCACTCTGATGTGGTGAGTAGTGAGGTGTGGAGCTGAGCTGGGTTCAGCAAGACAGCTCCTGCTTGGGGCTGAAGTATAAAGTGCATATCAAGTTGTAAAGTAACAAATGACTCAGTTTTGGGCTCTTGTGGCAGTTGTTTCAAAATCTTGGGGAGAGAACACGTCCTTTTTGCTTTGGTTTCCTGCAGAAGCTGAGTGTTCAGTCTGTGCTGCCATGAACATTTCAGCTTCTTTTTCTTCTAAATGCTTCTGGAAATGCTTCTCATCCTCCAGCAGCCTGGGGCTGGTCCAGAGAGCCACGCTGACAACATTCCCAACATTTCCCTGTAGGTTCATTTCTAACAAGTACCTGGTGAAGCAGCAGAACAGGGACTACGACGTGGAGTGGGGCTACGCCTTTGACGTGCATCTCAATGCCTTCTACCCACTGCTGGTCATCCTGCACTTCATCCAGCTCTTCTTCATCAACTGTGAGTACAACAGGCTGTGCTCCCTGCCTCAGGCACCCCGGGAGCTGCTCCAGCTGAGGGCAGTTGTCTCCTTCCAGATGTCATCATCTCGGATTCCTTCCTCGGGTATTTCGTTGGGAACACGCTGTGGTTGGTTGCAATTGGCTACTACATCTATGTGACATTCCTGGGATACAGTGGTGAGTGACCAGCTGCTTTTCTCTGACTGAAAGCAAGTGATCTGAGGTTTTTTTAATTGGATCTGAGGCTATTGATTTGATCTGAGGCTATTGATTTGATCCAACTCTATTGATCTGATCTGAATCTATTGATCTGATTGGAGTGTGTGATCTATCTGAGCTGAGCACTGAATTCCTTCTTGCTCTGGGCTAAAAGAATTTTGGTAGGAAAGTCCCAACCCCTGTTTCCAGCTGTGGACACCTTGCCCAGGGAATTTCTTGTCTCTTCTCCTAAACCTGTAGCACCACAGTTTGCTTTTCTGGCTCCTCAGGACATCTGCATTGGATAAAAATTCAGTGGCTGTAGCTTCAGGGAGAAGTTTCCCTTGGAATTATCTCAGTGAAGCCTTTTTAATTAATCTGAGAGAAGCAGGAGGGCACAGATGACAACCCTGCAGGACCAGGGGGTTTTTCCCTGCTGTTTCCCCCCCAGCCCACTCCCCACGAGGCCCCTCTTGAAGGATCCCTGCTTTACACTCCCTCCCTTGTTGCTTCTGTTTCAGCCCTGCCCTTTCTGAAGAACACAGCCATTCTTTTGTACCCCTTTGCACTCCTCATCATGCTCTATTTGATCTCGTTAGCATGTGGATGGAACTTCACCAGGATGCTTTGTTCTTTCTACAAATACAGAGTGAAATAAACCCAGGACTTTGTGCAGCTGATTTTAGTGGGGGCTTTTCTCTCAGCAGTAAAGAAAGTGAAGAACATTTTGTAAATGGCTGTAAATTTCTCTTTATTGTAGATAATTGTGTAAAAAAAAGTTTGAAGTGTCCTTTTTTTTTTTTTAATTATTAAAATATTTACAACAGTAAACATGTTAGCAATTGTCTTCAAATACTTTTGCAGTACATTCCTAAAAAAACCAAGTGACTTGCACATCTCTGTAGCTTCAGTTTCACTGCAAAGGAGTTTTTGGAGCAGGATGCTCCCTGCAGGGGCTCTGCACATCCTGGCACTAGCTCTGTGTGATCTGGGCTTTAAGGGGCACCAAAAAGCAGTTGGATTGCAGACTAAGATTGGAATATCTCACCTTGGGCCTGTGTGTGAGCATGGATCTGACAGCAACAACCAGCTCCAGCTCCAGCACTGTCCCCTCCTCTGAGGAGAGACCTGGAGAAGGGATTCTGCTTCAACCAGAAGGTGGCCCAGCTCTGGCACCCAGAAGAAACAGTGAGGAAAGGCACAGTTACCATCACCCTTATCAGGTTATCAAAGATAGCAGCAAGTTCAAACCTCCTGGAAAAGGAAGGTGACAACATTCCAAAGCAGCACTGAGGATGGAACACGAGCACTGGGATTCTGTTTCCAAACCCATGCTGGAGCAAACTGGTTAGAGCAAGCAATACTCAATATTTCACTGCTAGGCTTGGATCTCTAGGGGAAAAACTACATTTAATTTGAATTCCCAGATCTGCTGGCAGTGCATCTTACAGTGCTGTGTGTCTCAGCCACTGTTAAGGCTGGAAGAGAATCCCCTTCCCCTCTCACCATTCCCCTTCCACCAGGGGAACACTGGGAGCTTTTTTCCCTTTCTACTAGTTATTTGCTTTTTCAGGATATGTCCTTCCTAACACAAACAAGTAAAGAACCAAGAGTTAATTTATTTCAGGACAGCAAGGTGTAAAGATATTTAATTCCACCCTCAACAAGACTTAAAAACACATTTTCCTAGGTGGAAGCAAACTACTAATTACTACATTACTTCATCTGGAGCAAATATTTCCAACAAAAAAACACTCAGAGATTATCAAAATGATGATATACGTGGGGAGAAAAAAGAAAATGAAATAAAAATGTGACAGGGTTGTTGGATTTTGCCAAAGATTAATGTCATTCCAGCCCATCTGAGGAACCACGTGGCCCATGGGCCAAGTCTTGCTTTGCTCTGAACTGCCTCAGGGTGTTAAACAAGCAGCAGTGCAACAGAGGAGTCTCAGCTTTTATTGGTCCACAAATCAGGTGTTTTATCTGTCTGGATTTTTCTCCATCATCTTTCACTTCAGAAAAACCCAAGTATCTAGGAATATTTTCCTACCCGTGCCAAGAACGTGGTTGAGGGGCCTGCAAACACTTTTCCTTACTTGACCTTACAAGATCCAGTGGCCTGGAGGGGATTAAGGCCACAGCAAAAAAAAAACCAACTTGAAATTAAATAAAGGTAGGGAAGAACTCCCCAAAGTCAGGGAATAAGTTTAAGATGCTGAGGAATATTCATGGTAATACTGGAATTTATGAGTGAGAGGTGCAGGAGACACCAGCCCCCCAGGAGAACATCCCATCAGAACCAGTGCCTGAGCTCTGCAGTGACTGGAGCCAATTCTCACAACTCTGCACCACTTTAGCCTGACCTGGGGACTGGAATTGCAAAAGTTAGAAAGCCCAAAATACCTGTCTGCAGAAATAATTGGATAGAAAATAAGATTTTTTTTCTCTGCTTTGTCTATTTTGCAGCAAAACTGCCAAGCAAATGTACAGACCCAGCTGATGACACCAGGTTTGAATTTCCCTGAATCCATTAAATGTCATTTTTTTATTAAGGTGGCACATTTCTTTAGAGAGCAGATCAGCTCAGGAACATTTAAAGTGCTAAATCTTTCCAACTCCTTGGAGCACCACCCAAAAACCAACCAAAACAACCAACCAACCCAACAAAACAAGGCATATTTCACCAAACTAGTTCACTTCTTGTCTTGGACACATTTCACATCAGCTGTCTGGAAAGCTGGGAAAGGAATCCTGAATCCTTAGAGCTTCCCTAGCTAACATGGGCTAAAAAAGCCATTGCTTGGGAAGGATTTGGTGGCATGGCCAGAAGCCAGGGGGCTGTGGGATGCTGCAAGAGGTGAAATCCAGCCAGCATTCTGATCCTGCTCTCCCACATCCCTCACTCCCAAGAAGAAATCCCATTTCTGAGGCCAGGGCTTGGTCTGCCCACAGTCCAAGTGACTATTTCCACTGTGGTGTGATCAGAAAACAACTTCCTACACAGAGGTTCTGATCTCTGCATAGAAATCCTGTCTGCCCTGTGTTCCCAGAAACAAGAGGACTGTTGTCTGGAGGAGTAGTTAAGCTCTTGAATGTCACTGACCTGGATTTTCCAACAAGCAGGAGAAAGGGTTGACTCCATGTCCCAGTGCTGAGGATGCTCTGCAGTGCTGGAGACCCAGGTTTAAGCTCCTGCTCCTTACTCATGGAAAAACAGGCCAGATTTATCAGTCTAACTTTCATGCTGGAGATAAGAATTCAAGATCCTTGCTCTAAGTCAGGGACCAATCCATGGAGTGTTTTTTTTTTTTTCCTTTTCTTTTTTTTTTTTCTTTTTTTACAGTACAGAAAATGAATTTGTCCAAGCTAGGAAATGTCTACAAAGATTATTATTATTTTTTTTTAGAAAGAACTGTTTGGAATTGAAAAACTTCTAAAATGCAATGGATTCAAATCCCAAATCACTGCAGATTGAGTCTGGAATATGAAACAAGACATTCCTCTGGCTGTGGCTACAAACTACATCATGGAATTTCACAGCCCCAAGGAGTCATGTTCTCCAGGGCTCTGCCAGTGCCTCTGAGTGGCATCCAGGTGCTGCAACCAAAACTGCAGCACTCAGAAACTCAACTCTCACCTCTTGTGGTGTTTTCCAGATGGCAGTGTAGCTGAAACATGGCATTCCTTTGTGTTGGCATCTCCAAAGCAAAATGGAGAAAGAGAACTTAAACTAGAGAATCCATAAAAAAACCCTCTATCCATTTAAAATTTTACTGCATAAAAATATGTACTTTTCAAATTAGCTTTAATAAATTAAATATCCCTAACATATTTTTTTTTTCATATATATCCCTGACAGTCTATAAAAGAGGGTTCTTGTTATAGAAAATAAATGGAACTCCCAAAGCACCCCCTTCATAAAACATATTTAACAATAATTATATCTTTTTTTTTTTTTCTTCTTCAAGGAATGTAATATGTACAACTTCTCTCTATTCCTATACTATCAAAAGAGTACAGGTGACATGGAGCAGGGTTTGGGAACCATCAGATGGTCAAGTCCCATTGAAGTGGAGGAAAACTGGGGGCCTCAGAAGAACATTCTCAGTGTGGAGCATCAGTCTCTGGATGGATCAGATAAGAAGGGATCAGATCCAATCTTCTCACCTACAGTAGATCTCACAAGAGGTAGAGGTCAAGTGGAAATGAAAGCCATTTGGGAGTAAGGTGCATGCTCAGTATTTTCCATTGGGACTTGCAAAGGATGTCAGGTTTTAGAGGGAAAGATCTCAAGAATTCTTTGTGGGTTTTTTTTTCCCCCTCTAAAGCAGATTTCCACGCTCAGCTTGTCAGCTTTTTAATATGGATCTGAAACAGAACAAAAAGAGTCACATTTCAGGGCACTGACACCTCAAGAGGCAGCTGCTCTCAGTGTTCTGAGCTTCCACACCCCCCAGAAAGCTCAGCTGTGCCTGCTGGGAGTTGGAGAGAGTTGGAGCACCTCTCACCTCGTTCAGGATTGCCCAGACTGCTGAGTTCTGGATCACAGACAGTCGGAATGAAGCAATGGGATTCAGGCTGGGGTCAACTGTTCCTTCAGCCACTCCATTTTCAAACCTCCCTGCAACAGAAGCCAAAGTTTAGTGGAAATGAAATTAAGAGTGGAAATGAAATGAGGTGATGTAGCCAAGAGTGAGTTTAGTGTCAGTTTTGGGGTGGTTTTGGTGGAGATGGGGGCAGCAGCAGGGCAGCAGCTCTGGGCCAGGACATACCAATGCGGAAGTAACCGTCCTCCAGCCGCTTCTCTTTGGTTTCTCTGCTCAGCACCAGCTCCTCAGCCTGCAACAAACACAACCTACAGGTCAGCTCATTCCTTCTGACACCTGGCTTTGCCCAGGGAAAGGCAAATGTGTGTGCACACTTGTGAGAGAGGCAGCATCCTGCCATCCAGAGGCTCCCCGGTTGCAGAGGGCCAGGGAAATGCTGGAGGGAGTCCAGGGGAGGCAGTGAGGATGCTGGAGGGGCTGGAACAGCTCTGGGGAGGAAAGGCTGAGAGCCCTGGGGCTGTTTAGCTGGAGAAGAGAAGCCTGAGAGGGGATCTGCTCCATGCTTCCAAAGCTCTGCAGGGTGGGTGGCCAGGAGAAGGGGCCAGGCTCTGCTCACTGGGATAGGGATAGCACAAGAGGTGATGGCAGCAGGTGAAACACAGGGAGTTCCAGCTCAACATGAGGAAAACCTCCACTGGGAGGGTGCCAGAGCCTGGCCCAGGCTGCCCAGAGAGGCTGTGGAGTCTCCTCTGGAGCCTTTCCAACCCTCCCTGGCTCTGTTCCTGTGTGGGCTGCCCTGGCTGCCCCTGCTCTGGCTCCAGCATCTCCAGAGCTCCCTGCCAACCACTCTGGGATTCTCTGGTCCAGCATTCCCTACTCCCCTTCCCACAGGTTATGTCCATGGCAGCAGAGCAACACTCAGCAGCATCACCCCACGAGGGATGCTCCAGTCTGAGGGACAATTCACACCTGAGTGCAGCCACAAAAAAAAAAACAGATGCTTTGATGAGCACTTTTTTTTTCCTCATGATTTGGGGTGTCTTGGTTCCAGATGGAACCAGAGCTGCTGCTGGTTTGGTGGGTGAAGATATTTCCAAAGGTCTTGAGAAACAAACCCCATAAATCCTAGAATATCTTCTGATAGAATATCCCACACAGACTGTTGGATAATCAGCATCCAACTTGCAAACTTCTTTCCAGGGCTGGAAGAGGTCAGAATTGCCTATTTTTGCTCTCAGGAAGGCAAACTGCAAGAGTGGAGAAGTGAAAACTCCTCCATTTTTTCTCCAAAAATCCACAGGAGAGGGAAAAGTGTTGGTTTTAAATTGGAAGAAAAGGAGCTTTTTCACCTCCAAATTAACACAGCACTTGGAGCAGGCTGCTCTCTGAATGAACACCTGGAGAGTTTTCTGTGACTACACCTGATTCAAAAAATAAACTATGAGGAAAATAACCTAGTAAGGAGGTTTTGCTTTGATCCTGCAACAGAGAAGATCTAAATCCAGAAATTCCTACCTGGAAAGGCAAAACTTCCACAGTTGTGTTCAGAAGTATGTCTCCTGGATGCTCTGGATTGCCACTGTGAAACAAGTACCTGTAAATGAAGAGGGGAAAACATTAATCAATCTACATCCATCAGCTGGGAGAAACATAAAAATGCTTATTTTTTTTTACTTATATAAACATCAAGCAATATTATTTTTTTACCACTAGATGGTATCAAGGCTTGAGAAATTCTTCCTCAAGCTTCAATTTGCTTCCTAGTGGACCAGAGAATAGATTCAGATTACCACCAAAAATTACTTGGATGTGACACCTCCTCAGATGCCACTGATTTTATTTTTCAGATGCCTGTTTTGTTTTTTTTTTTTAGAAATGTCTGTGATCCCAAAATGAATTTTAAAAAGAAAATTAATAATACACACATGCATATAAAATTTCTTTTAGGGTCAGGAAAGGAGGAAAATCAAAGACTTGGTTGGGAGGAAACTACAGAGGTTTCTACTGCAACACTTTGAGGAAAAGTAGGAAACAAAACTTTATGCTCTTCAAAAAGAAATGGTTTTATGTAAAGTTTGGTCAATTCTAAAATACACCCACAGTTCTTCCAAGAAAAATCTTGTGACTTTTCCTAAACATTAGTGACATCCAGAAAAAAATCCAAACCAAACCAAACCCCAGAGACTTCACTGTCCTTTCTAGGAAGATGCACAATAATGATATTATTCATAATAATTATATATTACTCATAATAATTCCATAATAAACCCAAACTCTTGGCCAAGTTGACCATGAGACTGCAGGTTCCTTCTGCTGCCTGCTGAGGGATCCTAATCCATCACTGGGAATTTTTCCTCTTGAAAACACTGCAAAAAACCCAATCTTTGGAGACATTTGAAAAGGCAAGTGATCAGCCACCCCCACCTGAGGTGCTGCCATCAAACTCCTGCAGCCAAACCCCAGATGCTGCTTCTTCTTGGTGCTTTCTGATGCACAAGCCTTGTTTTGGAGAAGACACACCTAGAAACTCCCCAGAGGCATTTCCTCCTGGGCTGTGGTCACCCTGGCACCAGTCAGTGCTACTGGCAGGGAAGCAGTTCTGCTGGGTTGGGTTTTGCAGCTTGGGTTTGGGGGTTTTGGGGGGTTTTCTTTGCCTTCAAAGCCAACCCTGCAAAGGCAGAATCATGGCAACTGCTTCTCCTGTTCTGCTCTCAGCTTCTGAAACTAAAGTGCAGTTTCCTCCCCCCACAGCAGTTATCAGAATATCAGGGCCAAGAGTTGGCACAACAAGAAGTTGACACCACCCAAAAGCACAATGCCAACCCAATCAGAACCACAGAGTGGTGGGGGTGGGGAGGGAGCTCTGGAGATGCTGGAGGGCAACCCCCTGCCAGAGCAGGGGCAGCCAGGGCAGCCCACACAGGA
>JAOEGS010007872.1:25012-36215 GCA_025447755.1 Corythornis vintsioides
GGCTTCTCCAGACTAAACAGCCCCAGTTCCCTCAGCCTTTCTTCCCAGGGGAGATGCTCCAGTCCCTTCATCATCCTTATGTGTCTTTATCTTAGGACTGTCCACACAGAATCCAAGCAGACTTTTGCTTTTCACCCTATTGCATCCAGGTCCTAAATCTGAAACAATGACAGTTATAAAGCTTCTGAGAACTGCCTCTCAAGTTCCTCTGGAGATTGAAACCTTAGTAATAAGGCTCTGTGACAGTGCACTAGCCTGCAGCTCCCCAAAACAAACTCATTCACCATCATAAAAACATTTATAAGGTGTGTAATAAAAACAAACTTACAGCATCTTTCTCAGGGTTACAGACTTTCACCCACAGGATATGGTCCAGGAGCCAATCAATAGGTTTCTCCTTATAAAACATAAATATGAACTCTACAATAAGAGTAATATCTGGAGACTGGAACATTTTACCTGTGGTGACACATGAAGAATAACTGGGATTATTTTCAAGGTAACATTTGTCTTTTGAAATCAGTGAGACAACAGGTGAGTTTGTGCCAAGAAATGTTAACAATGAACAACCAGAAATGTCAGTGTTGTTAAAAGCTCTGCACTTTTGAGCTATGCAGAACTAAATCAACTCTCCAAACAAGAACTTGTTGCAAATATTCAGTGGATACTACACCATGGTGTCCATAAAAGCAGAAACTGGAGAGGAAGAGTTATGGATTCATGTCTGTTCTTCTCTTCCCACATAAGCTCCAAGCACCTGAGCCAAGGAGCCCAGTCACACAACTTCATTTTCTTGCAGTACAAAAAGCAGAGATAGACTTGACTCCAGAACTCTCTGTGCAGAAATGGGTTTTTTTTTTCCACTTGTAATCTATGAGACCTTCATCAGCTTTTTAAGTGAATTCTCCAAGTGGTAGAGGTCCTAATATTTTCTCCTTTTACATTTCAGAAGCACAGGTTTCTCTCTGAGGTGGCAAAACACTTTCCACACTCATCAGAAAATGGAATTTAGTTCTCAGCTATGAGAGAACAGATTTCTTTGGCAAGGCCTCTAAGGTGCAGCACACTCTGGATGCCAAACAAACACACAACCACCTTTGGTGTGAAGCTTCAAAAACCCATCAGCAGTCCAGCACTCCACTTGAGCAGGTGGCTGAGTGCAAATGAAAACATGGAGCCATGAAGGAGGATGTTCACATTTATATAACCAGGAGAGGATATACCTGAAATACCAGCCTGAACAAAAGGAGTTCTCTAATCTGAAGTGATGAGGAATGTGCATTTCCACTGTGGATGGGCATGACTCAGACATTCAGCTACTTCTCTTTCTTGTGAGACTCACTGAAGTCTGTGATTCACTGGAGATTATCACAAGACAGGAAAACAAACAATAAAAAAGCCCCAAGCCAAACCCCCAACACAGAGCTGGGAGTTCAAATCCTGTTCTGATGGATGGAAAATTCTCTCCTGGAACAGATGACTGAGAGAATACCTCAGAGCAGACACAGAATGCCAGGTTGTTAGCTTACATCTATTTGAAACAAGAAGCTTTTTAAGGGAAAGCATCAAAGTTGCAGGGGCCCTGTTATCTGTCCTCTGAGAGTGCCACCTAGCAGGCTCTTACAGGTGGAAATCTGCTCTGAGAATCCCAGGATTCCCAGATTGCAAGATCTGAGAAAAAAAACCCTTTAATTTGGCTGTTTATAAAGCAACAACCTTTACCTCATTTTTCCCTGCATGTTGCAATGGGCATCTCCACTCTGAAGCTCCCACTGAACAAGGGACAACTCCTACACCTGGGAGAACTGCAAAGCTTTCTCCTTGGAAGACATGAGGAAGATGGCACCATTTTTTTTCTAGTATATTGTTATTATTTACACATTATATTGCCTTGGAATCCTTTTCTTCTTCTCCCCAATCACAGAGTGACAGACCACACTGTTGGATCTCCCTCTGACTATCTCATCTCCTGAAGGATTCCAGTCTTCAGCTGTCATCTATGGTGAAAAGTCACTGAAAACCTGGCCACTGAGGTCCTGAGGATCCTTACCTACAGCTAACTAAGGAGAGAACAACATTGAAGCTAAGAGCAGGAATTGACTCTTTAATTTATCTTCACTTGACCTAAAACAGAAAGAATTCACAGCAGGTTAGAGGTTTGGAAGGGACCCTTGTCCCTTCCAAACTTGTCTAGGTCCAGAGACCTTTCCCCCAGGCCTAGCCTGGCACAGTACTGCCAACCATGCACCACCCTTGGGAGGAAACTTCAACATCCCAAAGAATTAAGTGAAAATCTTGCTCCATAAATCTCTAGAGATGTATAAAATGTAGAAGATTTTCTCTGTGTTATTTCTCTATATTGATAAAAGTCAGAGCCAGGACTGAAAAGAAAAAAATATGGATTTTTTTTTTTTGCTGTTTATTGTGCCCTGCCAAGACTTCTCCTTTTCAGTCCATTTCAATGTTCTCCTAAGTGAATATTCTGGCCCTCTCAGCATTTTGTTGGCAAGTATAAGACACACACAAAATGAAAAACTTTGTTTTCTACAGTTCTCTGAAATGCAAATATCTCAAGAATTCCTTTTTCTTCTTTAGTGTCAGCATCATTAAATGCATTCAGTCCACACCAAGAATTTTCTACCTGCAAGCACATTTGCTCACTGTAGCTGAAGCCTTTCCATGCTGCTAATGAAATGCAAATTACTGGCATTAAAACCAGAACCTCTTTGAAGTTCTTTAAATCTCAAATATTTAACTTGATCTGCTCTCTCCCAAACTTCAGCTGTGTGGACAGCTGGAGCAAAACTTGTCCTCAAAATAAAATAACCAGGACATCAGGGCCCTTCAATTTCCAGGGCAGGGGAAGGTTTGGAGGAACTGCACCAGACAAGCAAAAAAGGTGGATTGAAAACTCCATGTGACAGCATGATGGGCATGGTGCAGACCCTCTGGAAAACAGGGAAGACCAATTATTATTCCTCCAGAAGCAGCCAGTGGGACTTTCCTGTGTTGCAGCAGGGACTGCAGTGCAAAGCAGAATCAGAAGAGCAAAAGATGCATTTCCTTCTACAGAGCTTCTTAAGGAAAGAGCAAACATCTCACCCATTATTTATTAGCTACTTGACAGCACTTCCATGCTTTCAGTATTAGGAAAAAAAGAAAATACCCAAAGGAAGCAACTTCTGCTCTGTGGCAGAGGTGACAGAATCCTGTAATCCTGCTGTCAGTCTAAATAGCTGCCTTTGCCTGTGCCTGGTGGTGCATAAATGAGATTTTTCACTTCAGAAACACCCTCTGACAGAAGAAAAAAAAAAAAAAAAAAAGATTTTTACCTAGTGAACTTGCAAACTGATCAAGGTTTCCAGGAGCTCACAGGAAACCAGCCACACCTCTTGTTTTTAAGAGGTTATTCTACATCAGTGGTTGGAACTAGATGACCTTTAAGGTTCTTTCCAAGCCAAACTATTCTGTGATTTAAACAGTTCAGTGCTCTGCTTTCTCTTTAGTTTATCTATGCATAAAACTCACCCTCAGTTACAAACAACTACTTTGTTCTTCTCTGTAGCCATCAGTGTGACCAAATTACCATAGTATCTGCATCAAGATGCATTAAGGCATAGCAGAGAGAAGGGAAATCTACATTACCTGCATAAAATTCCTATGCAATATATGATTATAGCACACCAGTGTGTCTCAAAGCCAGAAGGTTTAGTCACTTCCCTGTATGCTCATTTTTCTCCCCCCAAAATTTAGCTGGGTAAGTAGCTAAATTGTGAGGGGGAAAAAAAATCTAATGCCATTTTTTTTAGGTAGAAAAGCAACATTAAGATGTGCAGCCATAGCTAAATGCAGCTGAAATTCTGCTGATGTCATCTAATTAAAAGGAGGCAAGTAAATATGATCCATGGAACAAAGGCCAGGGGTGCAAGCAGCAGGAGGGTAACAACTCCATTTAACTGCAACCATTTTCAGAGCCTGCACTGAAAAAAAAAAAAAGAGATACAGGCAGTACAGCAAAACAACTGCAAAATAGCTGTAAAAAGATGTGCAGGTGGTTAAGTCCAATCTCAGCATGAAGGGCAATCTGCCTACCCCTGCTGGCTTGGGCACTGGGTGCTCTAGGGCAGCACTGAGAACACAAAGGGTAAAATCCAGAAACAGTGTGATCTGGACACTCATTTGCACATGTCAGGCTCCTCAAAGTGCCATTTGTGAGCATGTTCTCCTCCTAAATTAAGTCAATGGTCAATAAATGCAAATGACTGCCATAAGGCAAGGAATTTCAGACAGAATTGACATTTAAAGTGCAACTGGGACTGGAGATGAAGCTTTAACCCCAAGTGAGCCCATGATGCAACTGTTCACAAGTAGACCCAGCTGCTGCTGGTCAGCCAGCCTCTGCAGCCACAGAATCAGAGATGCAAGGGGCTCCCCAACAGAAAAAAAGCTTCAGTCTTTTAATTTTAAAGTTTTTAATTCTGTAAATGCTGATTTCTCTGGGCTAGAGAGCTCGTTTGCTGTTTGTCCCCTCCACCTCTGAGGCCACAAACCCAGCCCTGCAACTACTCCAGCCCCTGTTGGCAGCCCAAGGCAGAAAGGCTTTGTGGTGGGCAGGGAGATCAGGAGACTTTTCTCTGCCCATTTCCTCTCCTCCTCTCCAGTGCTTCTGTAGCAAAACTGACAGGGAAATAAATGTATGAGCTGCAGACAAAAACCAACCAACACCCTAAAAACCAAGACAAGACCAAGAATCTCCAAGAGAATGACAGAACTCAGGTGTGCACTTTGTTCCATGTAGGATTCCCTTCACACTGGAACCATTTGTGTTCCCTACAGCCAGGGATCTCCCCAGGCTGCCTTAGCTTTGGATTTTTTCCCTGCATATTTCCACTTGTAACCAGATCATGACACATCACTGCAGTCATGAAATAATCTTTCCATTTTTAAAATCCCTTGAAAATGCCACTTTCCTTGCTTCCCTGTTCAGTCCAGTACCTCTCAAAAGCAGCTCCATGGCAGAGCAAAGAGCCCTAAAGGAGTTGCAGCAGCAGCAGAGATGCTGCTTTAGCTTCTCTCCCTACTGTTCAGTACAGAGAGAGTCCAACTACACTTCAAAAGGTGCAGACTGTTGTAACTCCTCCTTGATGGGGTAGAAAATTGGAGCTAAAATCAGAATTTGCTGCCTGCTGAGTCTTGGAAAATCTGGCACAAACACCAAGGATGTTGTTTCAGGTGGAGTTAACTTGCTTTTTTTTTTTTCTCTTCTACTTCAGGCAGCTGTGTTTTAATGATATTTTTGTTTTGATGGCAGTTAAATGAGAAAAAGGAATCATTCCTTGCAGTTTGACCATTAGGATTTTTAGAAATCAGTGCACTTTTGATGATCAGAATGTCATCTTTTCCAACAGTTTGAGTTTGTCACAGTCAAATAAACAACTAAAACTAAAAGAAAACCAACTCCTGAGTTAAACCAGCCAATGAATTTCTACTTCTTGCTCTGTTTCCAGTACAAAGAAGTCAGATCACTATTAATTCCCAGTCTGAGGATGCACTTTTGAACTACTAAAGTGACCATTTTCTTACCAATGAAACCCAGCTGAGAAAATTCTAGAATCATCCAATCCTCAGAGGCAAGCTGAAGTGCAAAATTCTTTATTGTGCTGAAATAATTCTGCTTGACAACGATGTCATCTTCAAGCTAGAGGGAGAGAGCAGCATAAATAAAGAAATAAAGCAACAGAATAAAAAATGCTAACACCCAGCCATGTATTTCTACTGCAAACACTGCTACAAAATATATATACATATATATATATACACTATATATAATCTACATTGCAAACATAGCTGTAAACAACAGTCATGGCAAAGTGACAGTGCACTTGCCTTCAAAAAGGAATAAAAATGGATTTTAGCTCAATTTCCACTCAAAACTGTGGTTTATTTTTGCCTAGGTGGCTGAATGGTGATTATTTGGGGGACAAGGAAAAGCTGTCTGCATTTCACTCCTTTTTTTTTTTCCCCCTAAGCATCTTAGGCTAAAATAATTTACACAGGAGAAATCACTTTCTACTTCAGCCACAGTGCCCTCCACAAATTATTCCCTTCTATACCAGAACCTCCACATGTAATGCCCTCCTTCAACTGTGGAATCCAGTTAGCTCTGCTCTGTGGAGATGTGTTCAGCAGCAGAATTTCTGGAGACTCCTTTGAAAACTTGCCTCAGAACAGAGAAAAGAAATTTACCTGAATGTAATAAACCCCTTTTTTCTGGGCGTACATCATAAGAAAACAATAATCCAAGTTTTGTTTTGTTCTCCACCTAAAAGAAAAAGAGAAGTTTCAGGATTCTGGGGAGTGTAATTTCAATAGACACTGGCAATGCAAAGCAAATCTCCCAGTGAGGAATGACACCTTAGTGAAATGGGAGCTGCTTTTGGCATTGCTCCCTCAGGAAATCCTCTGTTTAAAAAGAAAAAAAAAGGAACAAAATGTTTGTGTTCTGCTTTATGGTTTAAATTCCACCTTGAGTTTGTGAAAACCACTTCAGATTTCACTCAAAGCTCGTGGAAATTCAGCAGGAATTACTGGGGTTTAGACTATTTCAGGAAGAAAGTGAGTAAACAAAGCCTACAGAGGGGGGAAAAAAAGCAGCTCAAGTCTCAGCTTTTCCTCCTAAACTTAAAACTAACTGAATTCACCCAAGAGCAGCATCAGAGGCTGCTCAAGCAGAGAGCAGCAGGCAGGCAGGGGGAGATGCAGTCACAGGGCACTCAGCATCCCCACACTTTCCACAACTACACTAAGGAAATATTTCAAGAATCCACATCCCACTTGCCACATCATAAACAACAAAAGTGCTGGTGTGGGAGGAGAGAGGAAAAGATCTGGGGGAAGAAACTAACCTCACTCTCTCTTTTGAGTCTCCAAATGTCTCTTTCAAGTTGGTCAGGTCAGGATAGTAAGTTGCAGGAGGGGCTATGACTTCCACCAAGCCAGAATTGATCTCTGTGGAAAACCTGTCAAGAGAAACATCCACAAGTCCCAGGAGAGTCTGCACTTCTCTTGGACATATGGAATATTAGAAATATTACAAGGCTCTAAACACAGGCATCACAAATTCCCAATCCCAACAATTTAATCCAATGTATTCCTTTACAGTCTGAATCACTCCCCCTTCCAATTGTCAGTTATTACTTTTTTGTTGTTGCTCAAAAGTTCCAACCCCCAAGAAATAAAAATACATCTTTTTTTTTAATACTTATTACAACATGATTTAGGGAAAAAAACCAAAAGCAAGCCCACCAAAAGCTAAGCAATCCCCCATTAAAACCACAACTTACTCTTTTTCCAGGCTTGCCACAACACTGTTCACATAGTCAAGATCAGTCTGGAAAAAAAAGCAAATAAACAACAAATAAACACAAAAATAGAATGGAATTGTTACCAGTTTTGGAGCTGTTTTCAAAGAGCACTTTAAAAGAAACACTGGAAGTAGCTGAACCTGAAAAATCCATTTCAGTATGTATTTTAGTGCTATAGGAATAGATCATCTATATCCCTATGTTTTCTGTACAATGGGAGAATAAACAATTTCTTTTTGTAAACAGAAGGGTATAACATTTGCACTTAACAGACAGTTCTCCTCCAGCTCTTGGTGTTTTCTTGCAAACTCTCAGTGACAAAATGATCACTGAGTGTGTAGGAAGGACTTCATAGTACTGTTATATAATCAGATCTATGAAAATATCACCCAGGAAAAGTTTTCTGGAAAACAGGGCATTGAAAACACTCATTTCCAAAGATACACCTCCTGAATTTTGCATTTCAAGCACAGATGCTCCAACCACAGACAGGCTCTTTCCATCACTAGAGTTTTCTGCTGCATCAGAGACTGAACTTGAGGGACTATCCAGCCTCTCAACCCCCCAGATCTTGAAGATGCAGAGATTCCAAGTTGGTTAAAACTCAAATTGGGACATCCTGGAAAAGTCTGGATCATCTACCTTGCCAGAATTGAGCAGTTATTCAAACTTTTCACCTGTAAACATGCCAGGACAAAAAAAAAAAAAAGAGATTTTGCAATAAAGGGGACTGAAAACCATCATCTTTCTTCTACTTACTGATCTAATCACTTGACATACTATTTATCAGCTTTCAAAAGGAAATTCACAGTCTATAAATCAACTGGTGGCTCATGAGGATTCTGGAGGAAGAGCTGCCTCTGAAATGCTGGAAACAAAGCAAAAGTTGATTTTCTGCTGGATTTGGAATGCAGGTGATGTGGAAAGATGAGAATCAATCCCTCCCAAGCACCTCCACAGAACCAGTAATCTTTGATAAAGGTGCTTACCCTTTGATCTTCAAACTACCATTCAGGTTCTAAATACTACAAGGTGAGGAGAAAAGATTTGTCACCAGGCTTTTTTTCACCCTCTCATCCTGCAGCTCCTCCCAGGGAGGGTCAAAAATCCACACATGGAACTGTTCATTCCTGCAGAGGGTTAACTGTGCCAGCCCCAGAGCTGCACCTTATCAGGGCATCACAAGGAGCCTCTCAAACAGGTTTGTCCTGTTAGGTGGAGCTCTGGGAACTAAGAAATACATAGAGGTGGTTAGTTCAGTATCAGCAGGTCACATCTTCCTGCCTGCTCTCTCTTCCTAGTCACCTGAACTGAGGGATTTCCAAGAGAAAGCAGGAACACTTGGAGCAAGAAATCCTCCTTTTTTCCTTCTTATAAGACTGATCCAGGTCAGCATCTTGCTTCCAGCAGTGGCAGCCAGGAGCAGAACACACACAACTCCCACCATCCATCCTCCAACCACCTCCAACTCAGGTTGTTTCCCCAGATGGATGGGATTCTGTGTATTTAATATTCCTCAGCAGACTCCTTGCCAGCATCCCCTTGAGCCTAACTCAACTTTCAGCAAGAAAAAAAGATTTTTAGCTTCTGAGATCTATGGAGTTTCCTAAGCCTGTGAACACAGTTTCACTCCTTGCATCAGCAGTCCTGAGGAGACAAATAAACAGAGCACTTTAATGAGTCTCTCTAAAAGAAAGTACAGAATTTGTTGTGGAAAAAGTGAGTTTCAGGCTGTCAGTGAGGTCAGTGTTAAGCTTTCCTCCTCAGGTTTAAGATGCTCCCTTCAAATCTCTGAAGGAATTTCTCTAGTTCAGGAGAGGCTGCAATTCACATCTGCAGTTACTCTAAGGTTTGTCTGAATAAATATCATTATTCCACACACATCCAAAGAACCAGAGCAGTGACAAACTCTCCAAGCACAGCAAGGCTGTAAAACTTCTCTTTGGGTTAAATGTCTGTTTCAGTTGCCAAAAGAGTCAGTTTTAAGAAGAGAAGTGTAAATAGAAGCACTAAAATTGCTTTTTTATTAATATTTTTACAAGCCACTAGGAAGGGAAATGAAGAAAACCCTACAGAACAGAAGCTGAAGAGGAAGAGGTGAGAAATTCAGACATGAACTGTACATTAAATTACACAAAGTGGTTTATCTAGGCTGATTATCCAGATCTGAATTCTGAGATGAAATCTACTAGAAATAAATCTTAATTGATTTAAGAACATCTTTCAAAGGAAAAAAAAATAAAATCCCTAGGAAACAATCATGCTAATCAGCCAAGCATGGTCATTTAATTGCTTACTCATTTCTTCAGCTGGATTTCATCTCTCATCATCCCTGCAGAACAGAGGTGGGATGATGGTACTGCAATTCACATTATAACTAGCTGTGCAAAACTGAACTGCCTCCAGAAAAGGCAAAACAAATGTCTATTGGCCTTGAAATGGTGAAAATCTATTTGAATATAGACAAAGCACTTGAATTCCCAGGGAAAAGCAGCAGCTGAAGTGGCACTTGGGGCTATTTTGGGATATTTCTGCACTGCAGAAAAAGCCCTAAGGAATAAAGTGCAGCAGCAGTTTCCAGGGGTTGCAGTAGTGGGTGGAGATAAATAAAGCCTGGGAGGGAAAAAAAAATGTAATAATGGCAGAGTTCAATAAATGCAGGTGAAAAATAAAGAAGTTTTCAGGAATCCAGAAATTCCACACAGGGAAGGAAATTCTCCTCCTCTCTCCAATTGATTCCAGGAGGAGGTTGCAGAATGCCAAGCCTCTGATAAGCAAGAGGAGATCTTCTCACCTAATGAGGGTGTTTCAGACAGGCTTCTGGAGACAGATGCCTGCTCCACACTGTGTCCTTGGTAGGGAATCACTGCTCATCTTGCTTCAGCCTCCCACTTTTATCCTGTTCAGTGAAATATTGCACCTTGCAACTCCCAAGCATTTGAATTACCTGAGAAAATCCAAGCTCATAAAAATATCTGTTGCCATCACCATTAAAAATGAATATTTGCTGCTCTGTTTTTAGAGATCCTGCTTCCAAAACATGTTTTTAGATGCAGGAGTTGGTTTGTTTCTTGCCTTAGTGCTTAGTGTAGCTTTGACATCATAGAATCCTAGAATGGATTGGGTAGGAAGGAACCTCCCAAGGTCCAAAACTCAGTCAACTCTCCAGGTGTGAAATCATCTGCTGCAAGGCTTCTAAAATGAAATTATTCCTGTTAGTTTTCATGCCACCAACACACTAGACATTAAATGCCTGTTAACTTGTCCCTCCTCAGAAGCACCAGAGGCCCAGGTGCATCTCAGAGGCATTTGAGCCATTCATCATAAGATCTTTTATCTTAGCAGCCACTGTTTATGTCAAGAGCTGACCCGGGGACATTAAAAGATAAATCAATATATGCAAATGAGATGTAGGCAAAGGAAACCAGAGAGTGGATGGCTCTAAATAATCAAGTGTAACATATGACCTGGTGCTCCAAGAACAAAAGGCTGGTCAATTATTACTGCCTGGTCAGATGCAATCAGTGCAGAATTAGCTAAATGCCTTTGCCTACCTGTAGTGGCTGCTGATTGCTCCTGGGATAATTGTTTTTTCCTGATATTTTTGGTGAAATCAAGGGCTTAGAGTCTTTCCAACACACCCTGATGACTGTTCCTACAGAGGACTGTGCTAAGTGCAGCCACTGATTAATGAAGTGGACTGGTAATAACTTGGGATATATTTAGAACAACTCTGAGTTGCTTTTTATTTGGGGGAAATGAGATCTCCCCATAGGAATAAAAAAAAAAAAAAGAATTGCTTAGATACCAGAAAAGTATTTTAATTTTTCTCCTATTTT
>JAOEGS010007873.1:6769-50745 GCA_025447755.1 Corythornis vintsioides
CACCATCCCAGGGGAGGTTGGGGGGGCTCTGAGCACCCTGCTCTGGGTGCAATGGCCCTGCTCCCTGCAGGGGGGTGCACTAGAAGAGCTCAAAAGGTCCTTCCCCACCCAAACCATTCTATGATACTATACAGCAAGGGCCCAGATAGGAATCAAACATCCTGAATCAGCCTAATTCCAAACATGAGCTGTTTACCCATAAATTCACAACTCTCCCCTCAAGCCAAGAGGCAAACAAACAAATAAAAAAAAAAACCCAAACCAAAGCTAAGAAAACCAAAGAGGCTGAAGAACTCTGAGCCACCCCAGAGCAGGGGGAACATGCAGCCCCAAGCACATGCTGGGGAAGCACCTCCAACAAGCCACAGTGTCCTCTACTCCAGAGCAGAGCTTAGGGCTGAAGGAAAACACCATCTTCTTGCAAACAGCTTCTCCTTGCAGCAGGGAGCTTGGCCCAGCCTCGTTCCCTGGGGTTGCAGCATCTCCAGAGCACACAGCACACATCTGGGTGGGGGGAGAGCTCAGGCTCTGGGGAGCTGGAGCAGAGTCAGAGTTCCAGGGGTAAACTCACAGGTGGCTCTTCAGCTGACCTGGTAGCAGAGCCAGGGGAGCTGGGGCTGCTCTGCTGGCCTGACACGAGTGTTGTTGGAGTTTGAACTCATCCAAGCAGCTGGATCCTCAGAAACACTCAAAACAACCCCAGTTCAAACGTGCAAGAGCTGGAGGATGCTCGTGCTCGCTCTAGCAAGGAAGGAACACCAGAAAGAGCTCTTAAACTAGACTGGCAATGCTTTAAAACAAACAAACACCTTTTACTGCTGCTTTGCACTAAGCTGAGATTTGCAAGCTGCTGAGGCACCCGGGTCGAGTGGTTTTAGCCCAGAGATGGGGGTTGGCAGGAGCTGGTTCACTCCCCAGCCTGGGCAGGGGCTCCTTTGCTGCTGCTGCAAAGGGTCTTTGCAGAGGGAGAGCCAAGCTCCAGAGCCAGCTGCTGAAGGGCAGAAGGGAGGGGAAGGACAAAAAAGAAAGCAAACAAGCAGAATAAAGCTGAATGGCACCAAAATTATCATCAGTATTGAAATGGCCACATTTGGAATTGATTTTTTTCTCCCCCCCTCAGACAAAAAGCTGAGAGCTGAGCTGCTGCAGCTCTGGGCTCTTCTGTACCTTGCTCTCCATCTGTCTGGCTGAGCTGCAGGTGAAGCAGCAGCAATAAAGGACTGATGCAACCTGAAAATATTTGCCTGTCAGGTGTAAGGTGAAGCTCTCCCCTGTGTCTGCCCTGTGTTCTCTCCTGCTCTGCCTGTGGGGCTGCTTTCCCCCTCCCATCAGCTGACCCAGCCTCACTCCTGCTGCCCATTTCTAACCCCAGGAGGACAACCTGCCTCTCTCCTGGCACCACCTCAGCACTGAATTTCAACTGAACTACACACACACAAAGAGCGTGCACACCATCTACAGCTGTTTGGCTTGGAAAAGACCTGGAAGGTCTGAGTTCAGCCACTGCCCAGCCCTGCCAGGGCACCACTGCCCTGTGTCCCTCAGCACCACAGCTCCATGGGGGGCTTGGAAACCCCTTCAGGGGTCACAAGGACTTGACAGCCCTGGAGGGGGAGAAATTGTTCCTCATCTCCAACCTCAACCTCCCCTGGGGCAACCTGAGGCTGGTTTCTCTTGTCCTTTATCTTCACCCCCTGAGCTGTGTGTGCTGGAAGAGAAGGAAGCTGCAGCACCTTGGTGAAAAGCAGCTCAGCAGTGGCCCTGCTCTGTTTTCACACAGGCTTCCAATTGTTTCTCTCTAGCTCTCCATTGTCTTTCTTCAGAGCTCTATTTCTTTCCTATCTGGCATTTTCTTCACTGTCCCCAAACAACCCCTTTTACTTGCTCTCTCCCACAATAACCCCGTTCCTCATTATTGTTTCCATTCCCTTTTTGTTGTTGGGTTAGGGTGGGTTGGTTTTTTTTTGGTTGTTTTGTTTATTTGCTTCACTTGCTGGATGCCCAGGGAACCCTGCTCTGCTTTGGGGGGGTTCTCTTCCAGCTGGAGCACTCAGCAGCCACATGGGAGCTGAGGCACCTCTTCCTTGTGGCACTTGGTGTCCTCACTGCTGTGCAAGACACTCCCCAGGCTCTCTGAGGTGTCCTCTCTGCTCCCCAGGCTCTTTGAGGTGTCCTCTCTGCTCCCCAAGCTCTCTGAGGAGTGTTCTCTCTGCTCCCCAGGCTCAATTCTCAACTTTAACTGCTCATTACCCCTGTTCTTGGCAGTTCCGGGGGTGAAGGAAGGGTTGAGCACCTTCCTTCTTTGTGCTGCCTGAAGAATTCTCTGGTTAGACAAAGCAGGTGAGATAACTGAACCCAAAACAAAGGTTCCTTGTAGATGATGTGGCCACAAATAATTACATTTTGTTCCTCTCTCTCTGCCTTGCTGCTGGAGGACTATTCCCTAAAAAGCTTTTCTAGCTTTGATGGCCAATACCCTCTATTTCTACTTATTTTTTTTTTCCCCTTGCAACTCTCAACTAACTCTCACAACTTCCTTCTAGCTGCAGAGAGTCACCTCACCCCTGAAAAGTGCCCTTTATACAACCAGGGTCCCTTGCCACAGCACTTCTTGGAGCACCGTTGGTTCAGAGGCACATCCAGCACCAACAACCAGGGGGAACCAAAACTCCCTAACCCTGCTGCAGGGTGAGGGGCTGTGCAGGGGGCCAGGAGCTCAGCCAGCTCGTGCTGATAGGACATCTGTGCCTTCAGAGTTGTGCAAACTCGGTGTAACAGTGAAGGGTTTCAGGAGCTGGAGGGGTTATTTCATCAGAAGAACTTCCCACCAGGGCACAGAGTCACTGTGCTGAGAAATTCCACGTGGGTGGTGCCACTTTCTGCTGCTGTTGAGTCTGCTGACCTGCTGCAGTGCCCTGGGTGGGCTCTGGTGGTCTGAGGACATTCACTGACACCCCCCCCCAAACCCCAGACTGCAGGGATCGGGTTTGGATTTAACTGCTGACTCCACAGCTCAGGTCTGAGCAACCTCCTGGCAGAAAAGCACCCAGGCCAGCAGGCTGTGCAGAACTGGCCCCCAGGGCTTTGGCAACCCTCTCTCAGCACCTCTGCTTTATGAGCTGGCATCCCCAGGGCCTGGTTTTCCTGCCACAGGATGTGATTAACTGGGAGCAGAGGCAGCGTGCTGCATCCTGAAGCAGAAAATCCACTTGGATTCAGCACAATGCCCCTGCTCACCTCCTGTCCCACGGGCCACTGCACCCAGCACACCCTGCTGCTCCAGGACAGCTCTTCTGGGCCACCTCACCCTGGCTGTGCCCAGGGAGGGAGCAGGGTGCTGCCCAGGGCTGCTCCAGCTCCAGATGGGAGCACTGGGAGAGGAGGAAGGGGAACCAGCTCTGAAGTCCTGTCAGCCCCTGGCTTAGCAAGTCAGGGTGATGAAGGACACGGAGGCACGTGGGAGGAGAAGCTGCTGACAGGAGGCAGGGGCTCAAGGGCAGTCACAGGGAGCTTCTCATTCCTTTTTCCTTGAAAAAGGAGCAGAGAGAGGGCACTGCAGCATTTCCCAGCCTCCACTCGTGTGAGCAGCACACGCTCCTCCCTCCAGCCAGCTTCCTGCCACCAGTGGAGGGAGGAAAGGGCAGGGAGCAGGGATGGTTTCAGCTGGTCACTCAGAAAGGACAGAAACCCTCAAGGGAGTGCCAGGCTAGATGCAGCTCTTCAACAGAAGCCAGGCCACACACTCCCCTTCTGCAACAACCACTCTCAAACCAGCCCCAGCAGGGCTTCCAGACCAAGTGTCTGCAGAAACCTCCTGCCCCTGCTGAGAAGGGTCCCCAGGACAGTTACACTGGGCAGGGCAGTGCTTTTTGCCCTTGATCCCACGCAGCCTTACCTGGGGGTGTCACGGGGGCTGCGTGGAGCCTGGAGGAGGGTGGGGTTGGAGCAGAGCATCCCTGGGACCTGCTCCTCACAAATGGAGGGATTGCCACGAGCTAAAACCAAGAGCAGAGACATGCAGCAGTGTCTTGGGACACTTAATAACAACCAAAATAGAGTGGGTTTGTTACCTCCTCCCCTTCATCCCTGGCCCAAACCTGGTGAGCATCCATCTGGAATGTATTCATGGATCTAACAACAGGTCCTTGCTTTGCTGAGAGCTGCCCAGCTTCTTGTGAAGCGTAAGGAGATGCACTGAGAGGCCAGGAACGGGCACATTTCACCCTCCAGTGAAGCCTGCAAATACTCCACATATTTGTTTGTACGTGTGGCCACTCGCAGAGCTGAAATTAACAGCCTGGGAGGAGGAGGGGGGTGTTCCCAATCCCCCTGACCCTGCTGGGAGATGGATTTGTAACCCCAATGGCAGGACAGGCTCTTTGCCCCCCAGGTTTGCTGCTGGCACCATTGGAAAGATATTTTATTGCTCACACTAAGGGTATTTCAAAATTGGATGCATTTACCTTCATTTTCACTGCTCATTTTCCACCTCACACCCCAGTCATCGGGTCATACCCTTCACTGCCACACGTGAAGGATAAAGAGCCCAGTGTCCTCCCTCCTGCCACATGGAATAATTCCCTCTTCTCATGTCAGACCACAGTGGGAATGGGGAATTTAAATGCTAAATTAGGATTCAATGTGAGAATTGGCCCCTGCTCAAGGCCCTGAAGCATCCTGGGTGCACAGACCCCAGTTGTAGTTGGTGGGGGGGGGATTCAGGCAGTGGGAGCCACACAGACCCCCTTGCACTGAGCCCCCCTCCCCACCCCAGGCTCCTGCAGATGATGGGGCAGAAAGTACCTTGCTCAGAGCTGGAAATCCCTCTTTATTGCCAGTGCTTGGAGTTTATTGCTTGCTAAGCTGAAGGGCTGATTCCTTCTCCCATCCTGCAAGGGTTTCATGTGAAGAGACTTCTTATAGAACATGGGTGGCTACATCTTGCCTGGAGCTGCTGAATTTCCCAGGCTGCTGTGCTGGAATTCATCCCTGTATCAGGCACAACTGGCGTGGAGTTAAAACAACAAACAAAAAACAACTGACAAGTTGCTGTCAAAAAAGGAATTATTTTTACAGCCAGAGGGAAGACCACCACTGGAGGCTTGTAAACATGACAGAGGTGCCACAGAGCATCAAATACAGCTTCACCTTCTGTGTTCTTTATATTTCTATCAACAACATCCATGCAATGGGAAGAAAACTCCTCTGAAACTTACCCTTTCCAGCAGTAACCAGCCATTCTGAGAGGTCTGGGGGCACGAGGCCACCAGGGTCAAAACATTTTGCTGCTGTTGCTCAAGAAGCACATCAAGAGAAGCAAAAAACCAAGAGATTCCTGCTTGAAAATCCTCTGCCCAGCACCTGCCTGGCCACGGGTGGGAGGGGATGCCCACGCTGAGCAGCTGCTGAGCAGCACAGAGCTGGCAAGGCCAAGGGTAACTGGAAACCAAAGTCTGCACCATTCTCCTAGAAACAGAAAGATTGGTTTATTTTAGCAAAACAGAAATCTAGTTTGTGGTCAGCTTCTGGCAGCAGGTGGCTGCTCTGGACCCTCTCTGAGTCCACCCCTGCCCTGGGCAGCCTGGGACAACCTTGGAGGGGAAGAAATTGTTCCTCAGCTCCAACCTCAACCTCCCCTGGGGCCACCTGAGCCTGTTCCTTAGGAGAAGAGACCAACCCCCACCTGGCTCCAACCTCCTTTCAGGGGGTTGTTGAGGGCAAGAAAATGTCCCAAGGCATCTTTTAATCCTGTGTGTATGGTTTCTGTAGGAGAAGCATGAATGAAGAGTGGGGCACTGGTGTCTCCATCAGCCTCAGCCCCTGCCTATGCTCCCCCCTGCAGGCTGGGGGTGCTTTGATGAGCCCCTCTGTACTGGGGTGAAGCCTCTGCTCCAGCAGGGGCTGCTGGAGGGAGCCTGGGGCAGGATAAACCCCTTCCCACGGCTGGCTCCTTCCCAGCCTCAGCATCCCTCCAGCAAAAACCAGGATGAACCAGGAAAAAAAATGAGACAGAGGGGAAAACCCCAAAGATGACAAAATAAACCGCGGCTGGGGTGGGAGGAGGACTGGGTGGGACCAGAGGAAGCAGGACATTGGAGCTGGATCTGGGCTAAGGAGGAAGAACCATCCCAAAGCAAAGCTCCAGAGGGGACAGGCGTCGGTGCTGGAGCAGCTCAGCACTAGGGGACACTGTTGGACCGAACACGGCTGGGAGAGCAGCGAGGCACCGACCCCAACCTGCCGGTTCCCAGCTCGCCCTTCCCTGCCTGGGGCACCTCCCAGGGGCAGCTGCACCAGGATGGCTCTTTGGCCCCCTTCCCACCCCCGGGGAGGTGGCACCCGGGTAAACACGGCGGCTTCTGACTCACCTGCCCAGGGTGGCAGCTCCTGGTGCCTTGGCACGTCTTTGCTCCAGGTCCCGGTGCCCAGAGCCAAACCCGCTGGGCGTCGGTGGCACTGAACACGCCCCCTGAGTGTGCCACCGAGCACTGAACACGCCCCCTGAGTGTGCCAGCGGGCACTGAACACGCCCCCTGAGTGTGCCAGCGGGTGGCCACACAGGGCACCCAGACACATCACCCTCACCCACCCAGCTGGAAACACAACCTCTGGAGGGTCCAGCTGCTCTCTGGTGGGGTGACCACCTCTGCAGGAGCCACCAAGCCCCCAGCTGGCAGCAGAGGTTGGCATCCACGGGGATGGCATGGGCTGCAGCAAAGGCCAGTCTGGCTGCACCAAACTGCATCTGCAAGAGCCTGGGCCAGCCAGACCCCCAGCACCCCAGCCAGATCCAGGTGCTGCCCCAGCAACCTCTGGGCTGCTTTTATTCTATCAGAATAAATGGCTATTACATTAATAATACACCCCAGTGCTGTGGGGAGAATCTGGGTGCAGAGAATTTCAAACAAGACACAGAAAACAGCAATTGTTAAATGTTAACTGGAGACATTCTCATTTAATTTTCTTTTTTTTTTTTTTTCCCCAACAGCCTTTCCCGTGGCACAAAAAGCCTCTGCCATTTTCTCTACCATCATCCCATTAAAAAGAAAACACAAAGAGAGTTGTTATCATACCTGAGGTGTAATAAAAATGCTCTGTACACACATTTATATAGCTGTGCTGGACAATACTTGAAGAGCTGGGACTGTGCACTTTATCTCTGCTTATCTGAGACTCAGCTCTCCACAGTGAGCTCTATTTATACAACACCTACAGCACTTGGAGGCACAACCTGCAGCACCCAGTGCCAAGCCCTGGGAAGGAGCTGTACCCAACTCTCCCAAACCCCCTCTCCGAGGCAGCTTGGAGCTCCAGGCCCTGCCCTGCTCGGGGTTGAGGGGCAATGGGATGCTCCTCTACACAACCAGCTTCCAGCCCTCTGCCACCTGACAGATCTTGTTGGAAGTTCACATCCAAAGGGGAAAAAAACCAGTCATAAAATCACCCACTGAATGGCTGCCTTTCTCTGACCCAGGGATGTGCAGCCTGTGGTGTAAAGATGAACCCACGCTCTTGTAATTATCTGGTACAGATAATTTTCAGGCAGCATCCTGTCCACAAGTGACCTCCTGTTGCTCTCTCTTACCCTGCACTATTAACAGTGTTTTCTCTGCTGCAGATAACATCAGGTAGATTCATAAACACCACATCAAAACATACATGCTATTGATTTATCAACTGCTTTTTCCAGCTAAAAGCTTTCACCCTGCAGGAATTTCCCTCGCTGTCGTGACGTAGCACACGCCTGGAGCTGGCTGTGCTCCAGCAGAAGGCAGAGAGCTGCTTCTCCAGGGGCTCCCTCAACAGCCCTGAATCATTCCTCCTGCCCAAGATGCTTTACATATGAAACAGCCCAAGCTGTGTTTGGTTTGCTCTTTTTTTTCCCCACCATACTCTACTCCAAATAAGATCCTTTCATGTCTTACCCAGCCTCAGACCCTTGGATCTCCAGGTGTGCCCAGAGATCTTTTCCAAGGGTCTTGGGCTGGTTCTTCCATGAAGGATGGGCACCCTTGAACAGGATCAAATACCCTGGGCAGCTGCTTTTCAGAATGACTTCTGCATTATTTTCCAATTATCACTTTAAAAATCTTGGTCCATAGTTCAGAAGGTCCAAAGTTCAGACAGGTCTTATCCTGCCCTGGGCTCTGAGCACCCAGAGCTCTGCTTTTAGGTAAAGTCTCCTGAAAATCTGGGGTGAAAATCCAGATCCCACAGCCCATCACTTCCAGGAACAGTCTCACTGAAGTAAGTTTCCAGTGCACACTGGGACACTGCCATTTAAAAGCTGCTCCCACGGCTGAGATCTTCCCAGGAACCCAGAAAACTCTGGGAGATCTGCCCCCCAGGACAGTGTGTTCAAAGAGCTGCTCCTTGGGGTGAAGAACTCAAGCCCAAATCCCTGCATTTGCAGACTCCCAAGAGTCTTAACAGATGGAATTCCCTTCAGAGCTGCACTCCCAAGCAAAGCAGCTGTGAGCAGGGCAGGGATGGTCCCAGCCCCTGCTGGGTAAACACTGCAGAGGCTGTTTGAGGATTCAGTGCAAACTCTGCTCTCTGTTTGTCAGCAGCTCCCTAGAGCAGCCCTGGTGTTTACATTTCCCACTGGATGGGGAATTCATTCTCCCTGCAGCTGTGAAATGGAGAAAATGCCCAAATAAAGGCTTGGAAAAGTTTGCTGATGTGAGAGTGTCGTTGGATCGAGAGTGTTCTGGTGCTGGCTGCTGGTGGCTCCTCCATCCCGAGTGGCTGAGCACATCCAAGCAATGCTCCTGGGGAAGGAGCTGACCCGACCACCACTCAGGATCCATCAGGGACCTTCCAGCGTGATCATCAGGTAGCCAATCATGGAGTCTCCTGCTCTGGAGACATTCCAGACCCACCTGGATCTGTTCCTGGGTGATTTAGTCTAGGTGACCCTGCTCAGGCAGAGGGGTTGGACTAGATGATCTTCTAGGTCCCTTCCAACCCCTAACACTCTGTGATTCTGTGAAAGGCTTGTGAGCCTCCATCCTGTCTTCTGCAAGAGTTCCAAGACCTCCACCTGAGATCTCAGGGGGTGCTCTAACCTTGGGAAGGAGCCACGGCCGCCTTCCCGTTCTCCCTCTGGCTTTCACCGAAGGGTTCCTCATCCCTCTCTTTCACAGAGAACTTCTTCCTGAAGGCCTGCGTGAGGCTGGAGGACGAAGCCTTCCTGAAGGTGGTCAGCCTCTCCCTGAAGTTCCCCCCGGAGAAGAAGTAGAGAAGAGGGTCGAAGCAGCAGTTGGCAGCTGCCAGGGGCAGGGTGACCACCACGGCCTTCTGCAGGGAGATGGCACTGTGGCAGCTGGGGCCCTCCAGCCTCAGCACGTGGAGGTGGACGGTGCGCAGGACGTGGTAGGGGGCGAAGCTCACCAGGAAGGTGGTGGTGACAATGACAATCATCCACACGGCCTTCCTGCGGCTCGCCTGGTTCTTCCTCAGCGAGTTCCTCAGCAGGGTCCTTATGATCATGGCGTAGCAGATGGTGATGACCACGAAGGGGAAGACGAAGCCCAAGAAGAGGGCGATGAAATCCAGGTTCACCACCAGCTCGGTCTTCTGCAGGTCTCTGGGGGGCTCGAAGCACTTGGTCTTGTTGCCGTGCTGGTAGGTGCCGTTGTTCAGGAAGGGGGTGCCCGTCAGGGTGACGAACGCCCAGATGCCCAGGCAGACAAACTTGGCCTTCTTCTCCGTCACCAGGTGGATGTGCTGGACGGGGAAGACGATGGCGATGCAGCGGAAGAAGCTCATGGCCGTCATGAAGAAAATGCTGCAGTAGAGGTTGACGTAGAGAGCGTAGGAGCTGATCCTGCAGAGCAGGTCCCCGAAGAACCAGTTGCCCTTGTGCACGTAGTAGGTGACGCGCAGGGGCAGGGTGCAGACGCAGAGGAAGTCGGACACGGCCAGGTTCAGCACGTACACCTGGAAGGCCGTCTTCTGCCGGTACGTCCTGATGATGATGTAGAGCACCACGCCGTTGCCCACGAAGCCCACGATGCTGATCATGGAGTAGAGGGTGGAGTAGACCCTGTTTCGGAAGTCGTCGATGGAGTGGTGGCAGGAGAGGTTGCCCAGCGGCCCCGTCATGGTGCCCGCCTGAGGTGCCCGCCTGCTGACCCGCCTCGGGGTGAGGGTGGCCTGGAATGGACCAACAGAGACACGCTTATGGATCTCACCCCTCTGCTGTGGCCAGAGCTTCAAACGCTCGCAGCCCGACACCACGAGGAGCCTCAATGATGAGAGCTGCAGGATCCGTGCAGGATGGGGTGCCTGGGCTCAAGAGAAACTGGAAGCAACTGCTGGGAGAAGATCAGAGAATCCCAGCAATGTTTGGGCTGGGAGGGAATTCCAGAGCTCAACCAGTCCAACCCCATCTGCACCTAGAGCAGGGACATCTCAGCTAGAGCAGGGTGCTCAGAGCCTCCTCAACCCCACCTGGGATGTCTCCAGGGATGGGGCCTCCACCACCTCCCTGGGCACCCTGTGCCAGTGGCCACCCCTCTGCTGGGAAAGAACTTCTGCCTTAGTTCTCATCTCATCCACTCCTTGCTCATCCAAACCATTGCCCCTTGGCCTTTCACTGCAGGCCTTTGGGAACAGCCCCTCTCCAGGCTTTGGAGCAGCTCCCTGCAGGCACTGGAAGGTGCTCTAAGGTCTCCCTGGAGCTTCTCTTCTCTTGCACAATCCCAGCTCCCTCAGCCTGTCCTGGTCCCTTCAATCTGGAAACCACCACTGATCCTCAAGGGACAATTTGGAATCATAAATCCACCACAGTCATCCAAAGTTTCAATCCAGAATCCACCATCAAGAAGCAATTCCTTGTCTAGAGATGCTCACTGTAAATAACCTGGTAACTGGACACAGGCAGCAGAGCCCCAGCCCTGTCCTCTCCATGCCCCACCAGTGCTGCTTCTGCTCCCAGACCTCAGCCCCAGCGTGAGGACTCTGGGCTCCTCACATCCCACACCATGCCCAGTGGGTCTGCCCAGCACAAAGAGCTTCTTGTGGCTCCAGCCACCCCTCCTCTGCAAGGACCAGCCCCGGTGGAGTGGCACAGAGACCAAGATGCCCAGAGGTCCATCCAGCCTTCATCCCACACTGCTGGCATCCTCACCTGCCTGAGGTCTCACTTCAGGCTTGAGGTTTGAGTTGTGGGAAGGTTTTAAATGACCCAGCCTGAGGCTAAAATGACATCTGCAGTTAGATGGGTCCGGCTTGAACCAGGGGCTTGGGAGTGACAGGTAGTGCTCTATTCTCTGCCCCATCCCCACTGCTTGTGTTTATCTGCCAAGATCATCTCGGGCAGGTTACAAAGCTCTTCCTACAGTTACATCTCTCTGGGAGATAAGGCTGCCGCCCAGCCCCGCCCAGCACACCCTGCTGCTCTCTGCTCCGTGCCCACACGGGGCCATCAGCGACCCCTTTATCTCCCCAAACCCACCGAGATAGAGATCTCTGCGCTGCCCAAGGCAGATCGTTCTCAGGCGTTAACACCAGCACGGCCTAAACGCTGGAGTTGGAGGCGGTGGAACCGGCTGATTGTGCAGAGCCAGAGGCAAATAAAAGATGTTTGGCCTTCCAGCAGTGACCCTCGGAGAAGGGAGGAGGCTGTGGGTGGAGAAAGGCTCAGGAGCCGGGCAGCACGGGCAGAACCTGCATCTCATTTTGCTTGAGGCTCCCCATGTGCATCTGGGACAGCACAGGGAAAGCGTTTGCAGAAGTCACTGCGACCTTCCTGCCACTGCAGAGCTCTCCTCCCTTCCAACAATCCCAAAGGACAACCCAGAGATCACAGCTTGGAAGCACCCTCGAGGATCACCTGGTCCAACTGGTGATGATGATGATGGTCTAGACCATCTAGATGCTGGTGAACTCAGCCCATCAGATAAAGTCCCCTGTTTAATCTCTGTGCCTATCCGTGCCCCCTTCTGAAGTAGATTAGAAACTCCTTACCTCCTTCAGGGACCAAACTCCACTTCTTCAGCTGCTGCTCCTGAGGGCATCGGCAGACAGTGAACAACCACGTGAGGAACTGCTCTGAAAGACAAACAGAGACCTGTTACCTGCCAGAGTTCTCAGCAGGTTTTAAGTGTCTTTAAAGGCAAACTGAAAATGCAATCCTGAAGCAGATCTCTGAAGCACCCAGAGAGCTCCACACGTATCTGCAAACCCCAAACCCCCACAGAACACCATTTCCTAGCTGAGGCTTTAAACCAGACTCACAGCATGAAGACAAATCTCACTTGGGACACTTCAGACTCGTATTCTCACAGTCCCTGGGCTGCCCTGGTGTGCTGGGGAATTCAGCTCGTCGGGAACAGACCCGAGGGAGGAGCTGGCTGAGAGAAGCGCCCCAAACTCCACAGGACCCCACACAACCCAGACCTGCCCTGCTCCCCTCGTTCAGCAAAGGGTCTAGAGCTGGTTTTAAGCAGATCACCCGAATTTCAGCATCACACGGCCAGGGAAGATGCTGCCGCTCGTTTCAAGCTCAGAGGTAAAGCACCACCAGTCCTCGGGACCCTCCTGAGCTGAACGTGGCGTGCGGTGCAAGAGGAATCGCAGCTGCCTGAGGACGCCTCAAAACCCCAACTGTCTGCTGCAGGGTTTGCTCTTCGAAAGAGGACGAACGGCAGAAGCAGCAGCCGCCGGTTCCCAACCCGCCTGATGAGTCCCCGCGAAGCGGAGCCGGGACCCCGAACCCCCCGGAGCCGGGACCCCGCCGCCCCGAACCCCCCTTGTCCCGAGGGCACCCCGGCCAGCACTCACCGGAGCGAAGCCGAGCAGGGAGCTCTGCCCGAGCGGCTTCTCCACCGCCTTAAAGCGGGTCCGCTCCGCCCCCGGTCCCGCCCCCTCCATCTGCGGGGGATGCTCCGCTCCCCGCTGCGGGTCTGGGCTCTGCGGGGACCTGTGGAAACCTTTCTGGTGGGGGGGAAACTCTGCGGTGGGGGGTGATTCCAAGTTGCAGCTGCTGCTGGGATAAGTGGTTCAGAAGAACCTCTGTCCTCCTGTGCATCCCTAGCTCCCGGGACCCCCGCGGTGCTGGGGTCACCTGAGAAACCCGTGTCCAGCTCCCAGGTGCTCCTGCTCCAAAGGCACCTTCACTGGCAGCAGGTGGAGGGAGGTTTTCCTCTCCCTCTACCACTGGGGAGAGTCCAGCAGAAGCTCTTGAGATGCTGAGGGGCCTGTTCTGTGCCCAGGAAAGGCTGAGAGCCCTGGGGCTGTTCAGCTGGAGGAGACCCCAGCCTCCTGCTCAAGCTGCTCAGGGGTTTCTCTCACCTGCTCCTGGAGACTTGCAAGGCTAGAGGTCTGAGGGCTGCAAGGCTGGAGGTCTGAGGGCTGCCAAGACTGGGGAAGCTGCTGCAGCCCTTGCACTGTCCTGTGCTGTGAATCCAGTCCTGGAGCTGGGGTGTGTGATTCTACTTAGCCATTCCTTCTGCTTTTTTGGGTAGCCTTTCTCTGCTGTTCCTTCTGCTTTTTGCTACTCAGTTTTGTTATTCCTTCTCCTTTTTTTTGGTGCTTTGGTGTCTGTTTTGCTTGATGTTGGTTTTTTGGTTTGTTTTCTTCTGTTCCTTCTTTACTTCTCTGCCCTTCACTCCTAAGAAGAGGAACATTTCTAATTGCAAGGTCAGACAGAGGTTGACTGAGGCAGCTGCTGATGGATTTTGGGTGTGGGAAGGCTTGGCTCTCCTGCCAAGTCACCAGAAGTCTGGGCTAAGTGACAATTCCCACTCTGGCTGTAGCTGGGAGCCAGGCACATTTTGGAAGGGGTCACTCAGCTCCTTTAATAAACCACAGACACAGATGCTGAGGGGGGGAACCAGCCCTTGCTCTGCAGACCCTGCTCTGGGGCTTTCTGGCACTCTGGAGAGCAGAGGGATGGGGTGGGTGGGAGCAGAGGGATGGGGTGAATGGCCACGGCCACCTTGACAGTGGCAATTGTTGGAGCTTTCCTGCAGCTCAGCAGGTCTCAGCAGTGTCTGAGAGGCATCAACTCTTCCAGGATGTCACCAGAGGGACAGATAAAACACCATTTTCCTCTGGGAAGGATTTGCACTGCTATTAGGGTGATTATTAATTAACAACAGGAATTGTAATGGCCTGGTAGGCCTCTGGAGGCTGGAGATTTGTGTTGTGCTCAGTAAGAGCAGTCTGATGCTCAGGCTGGACATCACTCTGAAGCCCTTTCCACAGGGCAATGGATAAGGCACAGCTTAGGAGTCTGGGCACTGGAGATGGGATGGGTGGAGATGGAGGTGGGATGGCTTCTGGAAAAAGCCTGATCTTGCTTCAGGGTTAAGTTGCCACTCAGCACTGGCTGACCCTCCACTGCCTTCTCCTCCTGGCCCCCAAGTGCCCACAGCTCCAGGCAGACACCAGGCTCCAAGACGTTGAGCCCTTCATTAGATGTCATAAGTGTCAGATCAATCCAGTGCACTGAGCTGCTCCTTCCTGGAGCTTCCAGGCAATTTTCCTAAACACCTCAATTATTTGAAGGAAAAAGCTTTTCAGCATTGGCAGCTGCTTTCACAGAGGCTGTTTAGGAAGGAGAAATCAGAAAGACAGGATCTCATGGTAAAGCAAACATCCTTTTAACGTGTGGCTGCTTCTTTCCTCTCCTGGGACTTCCTGAAACGAGTTGTTTCTCTTTGAACCTTCTGTGGAAAGGGAGGTGATCACAGCTTCAGACTTGATTGAGGTTATTTCGCATGCTGGGGGAAGAAGGAGCAGTGGTGATGTCACCTGGCATCTCTGTAGGGAAAAGCAGGGCTGTGGTGATGCTGGAGGTCAGGGATGGACTCCTGGGTGCAGCTCTGTGCTGACCTTGCTGGACTCCAGCCAGCAGGGTGTGCAGATAGAGGACTCAGCACCCCAGGCACCTCCTTCTCTTCACATGGATGATCCCAGGTTGGATAAGGCTCTGAGCAGCCTGCTCTAGCTGCAGATGTCCCCTCTCCCTGCAGGGGAGGTTAGACCAGAGGAGCTTGGAAGGTCCCTCCCCTCCCAAACCAGCCTGAGATTCCATGAAATCCAGGAGGAAATCAGGGCAGCACAAGGAGCCTCGTGGCACGGAAAGCTTTTGGTGTGGGGTGGTGGAAGTTACTAATGATAGAACAAGAGGAAATGTCCTCAAGGTGTGTCAGGGGAGGTTTAGATTGGATATGAGGAAGAAATTCTTTACTGGAACAGCCTGCCTAGGGAAGGGGTAGAGTCACCATTCCTGGAGGGGTTCAAAAAATGAGTAGATGAGGCACTGGAGGCTGTGGGCTGGCACTGTTACCTGTCTGGGGCTGCCATGGGGGCTTCACCAGGTGCTGACCATCTCCAGCTGCTTCACTGGGTGCCAAGCATCTCCTGGTCACTTCACTGGGTGCCCAACATCTCCAGGTCCTTCACTGGGTGCCCAACATCTCCAGGTCACTTCACTGGGTGCCAAGCATCTCCAGGTCACTTCACTGGGTGCCCAACATCTCCAGGTCACTTCACTGGGTGCCCAACATCTCCAGATCCTTCACTGGGTGCCCAACATCTCCAGGAGCTTCACCAGGTGCCACATCTCTGTCTCCATGGGCAGGCAGGTCCCCGTGTCCTGCAGCCCCTCTGTGCTTAAGCACCCTGGACAAAAGAGAAAGGCTGATGAGATCCCACAGGCTTTTGGAGGAGACTGCAGAGCTTTTCCTGGCTGGCTTCGTGGCCCCTGCACATCAGGCCCAGAGAGCAGGAGATGCTGCTGCTGGAGGCGACTGCAGCTTCCTCTTCCTGCTCTGCTCAGGGCCCTGTGGTGCTGGCAGATGGGGCAGAGAGAGCTCCCCACACTGTGCTGGCACTGGGCACACTGGGCCCTGGCACAGGGGAGCTCTCCACGTGCCTCCAGGCATGACTCCTTCTCAGGCAAAGCAGCAGAATTCATCCTCTGGGTTCCGTGTATTTTCAGGCTCACTAAAGGCTTCTACTTCCTAGTTCTGCTTCAGATACTGACACCAGCCTCACAGATCATTACCAGGCGTGTCAAAAGAATATATTCTGGCATCTTAATTTGTAAAAATCCAGAGGTTTTTTTGTCTTTGGTCACAGTATTTCCCCCACCCACAATAAGAAAGCAGCATTTCTCTAGTATTCATTTTTTCTGACTGCATAAATGACCAGGGTTGTTCTTGTTGTTAGTTTTGTTGTGGGTTGCTTTCTTATTTCACCTTGGAGATTATTTTTTTTTTTCTGGAAGAAGAGAAAATAAGTTTATCTCTGGAAAAATGCAACCCTACCCAAGAAAACATTTCTCATGTGGAAACTTTGCTTTCGTCTTCGTTTGGGAAGTAATCCCAAGAGCCATAAATAGCACACACAAAGTTGGCTCCCTCTTTTTGCAAAGGAAATGGAATAGACATCGTGAAAATATGAAAATAATCTCATTTTTTTGGCATCAGAACTATTTCAGGGCTTGTATTTCTTGGACGACACGGAAGATCTGAACTGGAGGGCAAATTCACATGGGTTCCCTGACTCAGCACTGACAGAAGAGACTCTCCAGAGTCATCTCCTGCACCCTCTGGTGTGTGCTGCTCTGAGGTGTCTGGGGATGGCCAGATCATCACCTGGGATAACCTAACTCACCACACAACAGCAGAGCTGCTGGCAGCCTGCTCCTGCTGGAAGAAGATGCTAGGTCCTGGCAGCTGCTTTCCAGCAGAGGCTTTTCCTGGGAAATATCCACCAGAATAGAAACCCCTCTCTGCTTTTCCATGGAACAGCTCCCTGTTGGCTGCACCAAGGCCCCCAACAGTGGAAATCACACTCAGGTTTTCCTGAGAACAAGATTCCCTCTTGACAGGACTTGAACACACCATTACAGCCTCACAGGCCCTGTGCTCCATCCACAGGAGATGCCCAGCTGTGGCAGGGGGTCCAGGAGAGGGGGGTGGCTGCTTCCCAGAGCTCATCCCTGGAGCTCTGCAGCCCTCAGCTCTTTAGGACTTGAACCTCCAGAAAAGCTGGGCATTCAAAACGTGCCCAAACTGGTCAAGCTAAAACCTGCACCACTGATCTTTGCTGAGCAAACACAGAGTCCCAGCACATGGGGATGGGAAAGGACCTCTGGAGATCATCCAGTGCCACCCCCCTGCTCCATCCAGCAGGGGCACCCAGAGCAGTGCAGTGTCCAGGGGGTTGGAATCTCTCCAGAGAAGGAGACTCCACAACCTCTCTGGGCAGCCTGGGCCAGGCTCTGACACCCTCACACCAAAGAACTTTCTCCTCCTGCTCAAGTGGTACCTCCTGGGTTCCATTTGGTGCCCAGTGCCCCTTTGTCCTCTTGCTGGGCACCACTCACCAGAGTCTGGCCCCATCCTCTTGCCCCCCTCATGTTAGATTTTAAACTCCTACACTGGAGCCACCAGGACAACCTGTGGTGAACAGCCTGGAGTGCCTGGAAGCTCTGCACACAAATGTGTGCTGTCCAGCCTTCTGTGTGCACTTGCCAGTCCCCAGCTTGGCATCCCCATGAGCTCAACAAGGGCCACCACCACCTTTCAACACACTTCTGCTTTTCTAGGTCTCAGAAACTTCACAGGCACTCCACGCCCAAGCTGTTTGGCATCAAAGATGTAGGGACTGAAGCACTTCTGGGAGAGAGGCAGGGCTCTGTGCTGCTGGGTGGTGTGCCAGCCTACAGAAGGGCTTCTGCTGCTGACACTGGCCTGGCTCTGGCTGCACTGGCTGTGCCTGGTGGAGATGTTCATTTTGACACTTACCTTTTCCAACCTGCTGTTGCCACGGTGCTTTCTGCAGCAGAAGTTCAAACCAAGAGAGCAGACCCTGTGTCCACAGCTGCTGTTCTCTGATCCAAGCCTGGGACAGATCTGGAAGAGAAAACAGATCCCCTGCTTTGTGCCTCTCCTTGTTATTTCCCCTTAGCACGAATATGCCTCAATTTCTGGAGCAGGTGTAGGTGGTGGAGTGGTGTGGTTAGGAGGATGATGTGGTGACTGGCTGGTTGGCACATGGAAAGCCCCACGTCCAGGCTGAGGTCACTGGTGGGCACCCAGGGGCTCTAACATCTGCAAAGGCACGAAGTGACACATGGAAGCAAGCCCAGCATGTGAGGGCAGCAGACTGGAGGCATTCAGCAGCAGACTGGAGATGGTGAGATATGCAAAGTGCCTGGTTAGAATCACCACAGGAAAAAATATTGACATTTCCTGCTCTTGGAGCATTTGAGGGCTTGTCTGGCTCGTTGCTTTTGTTCTCTTTTGTGCTGATTTCAAAAGGAAACATGGCAGGAGAAACCCCTCCCGTGCTCAATGGTGACGTCCTGAAGTGGGTTCTTTGTGCAAAGCTGATGTTGAGATAAAGGGGCTACGTGTACCAGAAATAGGTGAAGAGATGCTCTGCATCATGCCCACCTACATCACTGCTGCCTTTCTGCTTCTAGAGCAGATTGTGGAGAGATCACCAGGAAGTTTTATGAGACAGCAGAAGTTTGGGCTTGAAGAGTCACATCATTTCCTAGAGCTGGAACCACCTGAGAACAACTCAGAGAGGATGAAGAGCTGATCTTGGCTTTTTAGAGAGAGCCAACTACCCTACAGAGCACGTCCTTATGGGCTTCAGAGCCCCTCTAAAACAGGAGAAAGATGGAGGGGAGAGGATTCCACTTCTCCTTCCCTCTTTGCTCAGCTCCATGGTCTCTGCTTAGACTTGCTCTCCACTGGCCTTCAGACTGGTGGTGTTTACAGGAGGTGCTGTGTAAGCCACAGGGGTTTTCATCAGCGGGTTTTTGCTCTAGATTAGCTCAAAAGCAGCAGGTGGTTTGGGAACCACAGCTCTGAATTTCATTTTCCTGCAGTTTACAAGGTAAAAAAAGGTTAAAAAAAGAAAAGAAATGAAGAAAACTGGCAAGTGCAGGGTGCAAATATTGCCAAGTAGTAAAAAGTGTATCTGGGAAAAGTCACTCAGCTGCTTCTTGGGAAGAACACTCACTTTGCAGTTCCGAGCAGAGCCACGAGCCCCCAGGCTCTCCCTGCATCCCTCCTGCTTCCCACAGCCCTGGGAAAAGGGATTTCTCCTCCCAGAGCCCAGTGCAGGGCTGACCCTCCTCCCCAGCCGTGCATGGCCACACGTCCTGCACACTCCCTGAGCTTGGGCCAGTTCCTGGAAACCAAAACCCCCCTGGGCCCCCTCTCTGTCAGAAAGTGGTTCCAGTGTTTAGCCTCCAAGGACCCTTTTCATCTAGTGCTGATATTTCCAATTCTAACCTAGAGCATCACTTCCAATCATTATTCTCTCTTCCTGGTGTTAATTAGGAGCTGGTGCCTGTTCCCTGTTCCCTCCCCTGGCCATTTCTGACTGCCCTTGCAAATCCCTGCCTGTCAAATTCAGAGCAGTGTATTAACCTCTCTGCTTTCATATCAGCCACCTTCAGCTCTTTAATTGCTTTTAAGACTTCCATCCATCAGCCTTCCTCCTTCAGACAGCCCCTCACCCTCTTCCTGCTCCCTGCTGCTGCCACCCTGTCTGCCAGCCTGCCCTCCTGGGCCAGTTCAGACCACACAGACCATCTCCTGCCCATGCCAGCCTGGCTGCCAGCCTGCAGACACCCACACCAGCACTCTGCCCACACAGGCACAGCACCCAATCAGCTCCCAGCCAGGCAGAAACCAGCAGCACGCAGGGCCTGGGCAGCTCTGGATGCCAAAGGGCACCCAGCACAGCTCCCATTTCAGCCCAGGGAGTTGAACCACCACGAGAGCCAGCTCAGGAGGACCTTGCAAGAGAAGAAGTGACAGGACAGGGGTGCAGGATGGCACTAACTGTGTGGCAAAGCAGGGATCAGCAGCTGTACCAACCAACTCTCCCACTTCTCAACTCTTTTCAGTACCAAATAGCTCTAAACTCTCCCTGGATCAGAGAGAGTCTTGCCAGAAACATTAGTTTTGGGGTGTTTTTAATGATACCAGGCAAAGAAAAGCATCTCAAAATGAACAATGACAGCCCATGCCAGAGCCTCCAGCACTGAGCACCACTGCAGCAGGAGAAAGGGAACCAGAGATGATCCTGCAAACGAGAAAAGGCAAAGGCCATGGGGAATAGAAGACTAAAGTAGCAAAGCTCTCACCTCCAGCTCCTCACATGAGCTGTCAGGGAAGGGAATGATTTCCAGCAGAGCAGCAGGAGAACAGGTCTGCAGCCACCCCAGCATAAACACCAACTAGGTGAGAGGAGATGGGTCAGGAACAATCATCAGGGAAGAGGAGTCACTTGTGCTGGAATGGCAGAGGCTGGAGGGTCCCTCTGGAAGAAGGAGACCACAAATCCTGCTTGGGTGATCACAGAGGCTCTTCTCCATCAGAGCTGGCACTGTTGGAGGTGAGGAGCAGAAGCTTGCAGGTGCACTGCAGAAGAACAGAGGGAAGGGGGTTTTCCATGGATCCCAGAGCTGAGGGAGTGCTGCAGGCTCTGCACAGCTTGGGAAAAGCAGATTTTGGCCAGAGCTGAGATGTGAACAACTCTGTCCTTCCCTGGATCCCAACCAGGCTGGTCAAAGGCACTTTCTCCCTCTTCCAAGCTGACCCTCTCAAGCTCAGCTGTGATCCCAGTGACCCCCTCCCTGCCTCTCCTGGAGCAGGGCAACCACACAGACCTCTGACTGCTCACCAGAGCTGCTGGGCTCCACCTGGGGCTGTGGGAAAACCCCAGATATTCCCTCTGCCCCTCAAAAACGTTCAATGGGAACATGAAGGAATCTTGGCAAGAGGACAAGGGCCAGTTTATCAACATTTAAACAACTTAATCACCGACCAGGCCTAAGGAACCCCCTCGGGCCACACGTTTCCTAAAGGTTTCCCCAGGGCTGCCTCTGAGGCTGCTCAGAGAGTCTGCAGCTTGACAATGACACAATTAGTTCACTCTCCTAATTGTTTTTCTGTGTTAAGATATTTTTGTCCCTCCGTGTGGGTCCCGGGAGGAAACTATTTACTCCTGCCTGTCATCTGTCCAAATGAAACCCATCCCCTGCTCAGGAGCAGGGCAGACTGTGTTTCCTCCTGCCATTCTTCTAGGCAACAATAACGCTCTAAATAGCTCCCGAGATCTTTGTGTTCAAGAAATAATCCATTTTTCTTTCTGCCAACCAGCTTTCCCCCCTGTCACCTGAAGATGACCAATGGTGATCTTCAGGACAGATGAAAAAAAAAAGCCAAGATTTCTGGCAAAGCATCTTGGCCCCTTTTCAGCTGCTCTGGGCTCTGTCTGCACGTACACTGGGCCAGAGCAGAGTGTTTGTACTGGCGCTGCTGGTGGGAACAGGACTCTCCTCCTCCCAAACTCAGCCCTTTGCAGCATCCCCAGACCTGTTTTCAGTTCACCACTCAATTTCCAGTCCTGAGGGCTCTCCGTTCTTTACTCTGTGAGAATTTGCTCTGGTAACAACCCCAACACTCTGCATAACACCAAGTAAAACAACCCCCAGGCACCAGGAGAAAAGCCCCCCCAGAGCCAAAAGGAATCTCAGCTTCAGACCAGGGCAGCTTTGGGAAAGAGAACCAAAGCCAACTAGAAAAATACAGTTGGGAATATTTTCTTCTAATGTGGCCCCAGCCACTGGAAAACAATCTGTGTAATGTGTCCCCTGTTCTCCCTCAGGAGAAAACTGAGCTCAAGACTTGTGTTCAGAGGAAGCATCACAAGTGTTTCTGAGGAAATGATTCCCAAAGAAAGTCCTGGCAGGGGGTCTCAAGGAAAGCAAAGGAGAGTTTTCTGGGAAATCTGTGTTGGATCCACTCCAGAACAGCAGCAGTTACCACACACCAGCTCCCTGGCCTGCTGGATGCTCTCCAGTGCCAGCAGATACCCAGTCCATGCTGCTGGGATGGGGCACCACCTGAGCCTGGCACAGGACAATCCTGAATGTCCCCAAACCCTCTGCCACCCCTGCAGGGGCAGGTGATGGGCCACACTCTTGGACACCCCTAAACCCAGGGCAGTGGTGGCGTGGGATGGGAATTGTTCTGTGCTGCAGCTTCACCTGCTGTGGGGCCAAGTTCCCCCCCTGCAGTGGTGCTGCCCAAACAGCAGTGAAATGACCCAAAATGTCTCTGGTGAAATGAGAGGACTGGTGTTGAAAACCAGCCTCCCTTAGCCACGCTGAGCACATGGGCAACTCTGTGTTGCTGGTTATGGCTTTGGCTCTTGGAAAAGCTGGTGAAAATTCACCTTATCTCCATCCCGTGCATCTTCTTCAAGCTAAAAAAGTCAAAAGCAGTGGCCCTGTTGCTGAATACTGAGCTCTGGGCAAGGCTAGAAATTCTTCCACATGTGCTAGGTACAAAGAAACCCCAGGGGAGCAATAAATAGAGGGGAAAGACAGGATACCAGGCAGGACAAATGACAATTCAGATAAATGCAGGCAAGTACCAAAGGGACACTTCCCAAGCAAACAAGCCATTTACAGTAAGCACAGCTCTTGGACTGCACAGCAAGGCAGGGTCATTAGCTGGAGGCATTAAAATCTAATCAAGACAAAATAATTACAGTGAAAAAAAGAACTTCTGCTTCGATGGGATGAAGTAAATCCTTTAAACTTAAATCTACTTAACTTGATGACTCAGCTGGCAGAGGGACAATAGTAAAAAAAAAAACAAATGAAAACTTAACTGAGGAGGATGATGAAGGGACTGGAGCATCTCCCCCAGGGAGGAAGGCTGAGGAACTGGGGTGTTTCGTCTGGAGAAGCCCGAGAGGGGAGCTCAGTAATGACCACAAATACCCCAGGGGTGGGTGTCCAGTGAAAGGGCCAGGCTCTGCTCTGCAGTGCCCAGCAACAGGACAAGGAACAAGAGGAGCAGAGGAGCTGCCACCTCAACGTGAGAAGGAATTTCTCTCCTGTGAGGGTGCCAGAGCCTGGCACAGGCTGCCCAGGGAGGTTGTGGAGTCTCCTGCTCTGGAGACATTCCAAACCCCCCTGGATCTGTTCTTGGGTGCCCCTGCTCTGGCAGGAGGATTGAATTTGATCTCTAGAGGTCCCTTCCACCCCCTGACCCAGGAGGTGTGGGGGCTGCTGCAGGCAGGTGTGCCAGGGGCACAGCCAGCAGGCACTGGGTGGGCACAGAGAACCGTGGGGCCAAGGGCTGGGGAAGCCTGTGGGTGCCAGGGAGATGCCCAGCACCCTCATCCTGGGTGATGACAGGGCAGGAATGCTGTGACTCAAAGGAAAGCAATTCCCCTGGCACTGCCAGCAGCCTGGAGAGTCACCCTCTGAGGAGGGCTCTGTGTGGGCAGGGCAAGCCCCCCAGAGTGGCTCCCCTGGCTGCTGGGGGTGTCAGGAGTTCCTGCAGGATTCATTTCAAAGAGCTTCCAGCTGAGAACTTGCCAACTCACTCCAGAGATCCTCCAGATCTCAGCTGTGGGCACCTCTGGGGAATCTCCACCTCGGCTGCTGGGGCTCCCCAGGGTGAGGGGCATTCCCCAAAGGGCTCTTCCCTCTCTTCTTTCCAGGCTGGGAACGTGAGGCAGGCAGTGGAGGATGAAGACAAAGCCAAGTGAGGTTTGCAGTCATCATTCTGCACCCAGTCTGCCCCCCTGGTCTCATGAATCACCACCATTCTTCACTCACCTTGTCTGCAGCTTGGCACATTCAGCACCTCGGGCAGGAAGGATTCTGCCAGGAACTTTTCCACTGCTTCCCTGTAAGGAAATCTCTGCCATCAGCTCTGCAAAGAGGGCTGATGAAATCCTGGAAGCCACTTATGCTGCTTTATCACTGGAGTGACTGCCCACAAGGAATAAACCTTCCATTAGCAATGCTTTATCCCAGCACTTGCTCTCATTTACAGTGAATTTCCTTTATTATAATGAAAACTGAGAATAAAATCAGCATTTTCTTTGCTGATGAGCTGTTTGGGAAGGTGGGAAGTGGAAATCTGTTCTTGTGAGAAAGCTGAATACACCCTCATCTCCAGACCTGCCCCTTCTTGTTTTATCAGGGGGCCAACATAAAACATCCCCTCCCTGAGATGAGCATCGTGGGAGGCTCTTGTCTGTGCTTGGCCAGAGAGATAACAAAAGGAGCCTGGCAGAAAGATGGGGACAATCCCCTGAGCTGGGCCTGCTGGCACAGGACAAGGGGGGTGGTTCCAACTGAAAGAGGGAGATTCAGGCTGGAGAGAAGGAAGGAATGGGTATTGTCTGAGGGTAAGATGGGAAATGAGCTGAAGTCAGATGCCCAGCCAGGAGATGCTTTCACGAGGGCAGGAACAGAACATTGACAGTAATTCTTCTGTTTTTTCAAGCAATCTAAGAGAAAAAAATTACCCACCTACCCTAACATCAAACAGGGAGAGGAGCAGCAGAGGTTGAACAGACAGACCATGGCCAGAACTCAGGATGGCTCAGGGAATCACAGCAGCTGGTGTGACTTCAGACCCAGATGCATGGTTAACCTGCAGAGAATAAGAACAGGACTTGGCTGGAAGGACCAAGCTGAGGAGTTAGCTGCAGAGACAACCACCTTCCTACAGTTCCCTTGAAATCTTGAAGCCTGTTAAAAAAACCCTCAAAATGCAAGATATTCAGCTGATGGAATTTATCTGGATTTCCTCAGCTCAGTTCTCAGCACTGGATGAAGGAAAAGAAAAAGGAAGAGGGCTGGTGTTGGTACCAGCAAGACAAAAAGGCTGCAGGAGCAGCTGCAGCTTCTCTGGTGCCCCTTGGCAGCATTTTGGGGTGTACAGAGAGGTAGGGAGGGGAGGGCACCAATGAGATGGGGGAGGGAAAAGCCCTGGAAACCCCCTGGGGTTGGAAGAGATGTTTGGGATCCTCAGGTCCAGCCTGGCCCAGCAGCACCAGGGCACTCCTAGACCCTGCTGCTGGTGGTGAGGGAGATGCTGGTGGGTTCACAGCACTGGGAGCAACCAACATCAGCAGCAGTTACCAGTGCCAAGTGAAGACTAACCAAGGCTTCTGATGACAGAGCTCTGTCTCTGCAGGAGCCTCCCAGCTCTGCAAGGGCACAGCTCAGCTCCAGAACCCCCCATCTCACCCCCCTCCTGTGATTTATTGCTCTTTTCACAGAGCTGGAGCCCCGGGGGAAGTGCTCTGATGAAATGGGTGGTGCTCTGCAGGAACCAAGGGGTTTGCCTTCCCTTTCCACAAGTGATTGTGACATCTCCAGCTGCTGAGCCTGTGGGCACTTACTGGCAGGATCTGCCCTCTTGCAGCTGACGGGGCTGTCGTGCTGTCTCTGAGCAAGCAGGAAAAGCAAGTGCAGTAGAAACTGTAGCTGGAAGAACTAGAACTGCTGTGAGACCCTGTAGGGAGGAGCTGACTCGTTCTGAGTGAAATCAGATCAAACACAGGTATTTCTACACGGAATCAAAGCACAAATTCAATTATTCACCAGCCAAATCCCATTTTTCCAGGGGCTCTGGCAGATGTTTTCTCTCCAGTGCACACCCAGGACCACTCTGAGCATTCCCTTCCTTCCCTCCCCTCAGCTCCTGGCTCTGGGAGAGGGCTCAGCAGCCCCGACACAGCCTGGGGCTGTGGGATGTGCCCACCCAGTGAGCACAGATCCCTTTGCTGCTCAGGCTGGCCATGGGGTGCTTCCCTGCTCTCCCCACCACCCCAGTGCTCGTCAGCAGGGCTGAGCTTGGCCTACCCAGCAGACAGAGGAGGAACACACTCAGCATCCACCCCGGGTATCCCAGGCAACCCCAACACAAACACTCCTTGGGGGTAGCCCAGTCCAGCTCCATACAAAACCATATTGCTCAGAATTAAACCATCTTTTTTTTTTCCTCTCCTGGATAATCTGTGTTACCTCCCTGAGACAGCCAGATGGGCTGAGGCTCACACCCTGTCATCAGCTGCATCTCGGAGGAAGAAAACGTCTGGGACTCCTCTTCCCCACACAGGGCACCACGTTTCTTTTCCAGGCAGCAGCAAGTTAATAGCAGTGTGATTCAAACGAGTCATGCTTGGGAAACCAGCTCTGGAGAGGTTGCCTAGCAAAACAAACCCTGGCGGGTGCTCTGACGTGGGAGCCAGTGCATGACACTGGACACATCCAGACCAGGAAGAGCTCCAGGAGAAAGGGCACGTTGGAGCTGCTGCAGGCTCTGGGCACAACACAGGGATGCAGAAAACTATTCCTGGCTGCTTTTTCCAGCAAATGTAAGTAGATTTTGCTTTAGACTCAATGAAGGCTGACAGTGCTGCCTTACACTCGGGGCTACGCGGGGGTTTGGGGGTTTTTTTCTCCTCTTCTGTTTGTTCAGAATTCAGGGGGAATTTGGAAGGTCAGCATTAAGAGTCAGAGATGTTTCTGTGCCACTCTCAGGCAGCAGCACATCACGGAGAGGTGGGAAGCTGTCATTAGCTGGCATATGTAAAGAGAGAGCAGTTTCTGGGGGGATAAATAATAACCCCTCTGAAATGCAAAGTGCTCCTTCAGGAAACCTCCCCTGAGCTTGAGCTGAGCTCCCCTCTGGCTGAGGGCTGAGCAAACACTGGCCAAGTGTCACTCTGAGCACCCATCCTGCCGAGGCTGCCCTGCACCAGAGCAGAGAGCTTTGACTCCAGCAGATGGATCCACTGGCTCAGGCTGCCTCCTCCACCAGTCCTGCCCACCCTGGCTGGATGGCAGCAGCTGCTCTGGGAACAGCCCCCCTTTGGTCCCAGCTGGCCCCAGCCCGGGGGTGAGCCCACCTATCTGCACCCCGGGGCAGCAGAGGGGAGGGTTTGCTGCTGGAAAGCACCCATTGCCCATTCCCCCAGGACCCTGTTGGGCTGGCAGGGTCTCCAGGCTGCAGGGAAGCTGCTGGGGTGGCTGTGGAGGAGAATGCTGGCAGTGGGAGCTCAGGAGAGCTGTGCTGGCAGCCACCTTCTCCAAAGGAGGGGCCTGTGGCTTCAGCCCTCACTCTTTCCATGCTTCTGTTCTTGATCTGGCTGCTCTTTAATCTTACACACAACAAGGCTGTCTGAGTGGGCATGTGCCCCAGCCTGACCTCTGGCACCAAGCTCAGCCAGCCCAGTGAGGGCTGAACCCTCAAAACACCCTCCTGACCTCCTGCTAAAGACAAGCTCAGGGCCTCACAGCATCCAGAGTCCCCAGAACTCTGCTGGGGGGCACTGCTGCTCTCTCAAAACTACAGACAACTGAGCTGCAGCACCCAGGAACATCTCCCACTGCAGTAGAGCTAACCCAACAGCATCTCCCACCAGAGCAGAGCTGTCCCAACAGCATCTCCCACCAGAGCAGAGCTGTCCCAACAGCATCTCCCACTAGGAGATGCCCTGTGATCCATGAGCCTTTTCCTGATCCCTGCCCCTTGGCCCAGGGTGTCAGTTCATAGATTCATAGATATTAAGGGTTGGAAGGGACCTAGAAGATCATCTAGTCCAGTTACCATCCTCATTCTGCCCAGATCCTTTAGGTGGCACAAAAAGAGTCCCCACCTCGGGACAACCTGCAGCCTGCTGGCTGGGACACAAAGGAGAGATTAACATCTAGATGCCCTGCAGCAAAGGAGGAAATCAGACCTGGTTCTGCTGCATTCTGGATGAGAGCTTTAAGCTCTAAATCACAGTGTGGAAGGGTGGAGGGAGGCAGGAGGGAGCCATGGCAATGACCCCATCTCCCCAGGGCAGCCTGGCTGGGGAGGGAGGACACCACTGACACATGACTATCAAAGTGGGGGGTTTGAGAGTGTGCTCCTCTGTTAGATGCCTCAGGAAACCACCCTGAAAGTCTTCAGAAAATCCAAGGTGTGTGACACTTGCTGGTTCTCTCCTCACCCGTGACATCTGCTATCCTGCTACAGAAGGAAGCTGGGCTCAATAAATGAGCTGTATCTGTGAGAAATCTACATTCTTCTTCTCTTATCTCCTCTCTACCAGTTAGATAACAATTTGCTTGATGGTTTCAGTAGTCTTCTGGGAACTGAAGTTTACAATTTTCTGCCTCCTCATGCCCCACTCCACCCTTTTAAGGTCAGGCCCCATCTTTGCAATTCAAGTTCTCTAGAACTTCTACCATTTGTCTTTTTAAACTTTCCTGTGCTAACCACCAAAACCTCTGAAGTTGCTTCAGCTGCTTTCCAAGAGCTCTCGGATAAATTACTCAAAGCTCAGGAATCTGAAACCCCAGAATTTATCAATCACATCCATATCATGCTGCTTTTATTCTAGTCTTACTGGACTTTACTTCTTCTAGACCTTACTGAAGGTCTTCTGCTGCTCTCTCTTGCTGTGGCACATTGTCCTGCTGTGAGCCTGCCTTTCACCTTGCCTTGGCTTTCTGACATTATTCTTACATGCTGATGCTATTTTTTATCCTCATCTTCACCACATTATCCTCTCTCCATTTTTTGTAAACAACTTTCTTGCTTTTGAGATCATAGGAAACTAACAAAACCAAACAAACCTTTTCCTGGCCCTCCTAACCCTGTCCCACCCAGGGACAGCTCACACTTAACACCCTTTCGATGCTATATTACACCAAAAAAAGATTACCCTGAAACACCTAAAACATCTGGGCAGCTAATACCTACAAAACATCTGGGCAGCTAATACCTACAAAACATCTGGGCAGCTAATACCTACAAAACATCCAGGCACTCGACAAACATTCCTGCTTCGGATATGAGTGTGTACATAGAAGGTGAGATCCTGAGCTGTTAGTCATCATCCCATAGAGCTGTAGTTGGAGGGGATGGGTTCTTGGGACAAACAGGGATTGAGTAGAGCCTTGGGATGCAGCCCTGACTTAGCAGATGCAGCCCTGACTTAGCAGATGCAGCCCTGACTTAGCAGATCACCTCAGCGTGTGGTTATGAACTGACCTCAAAGGGTTGTTAAGGAAATTTCATCTCACTGAAGCAAAAAGCTTCACTTGAAGCCACCCACTGAGATGGGAGGGACCCCCAGGCAAAGTGCATCATTCAGGTACCTCTTTCCACTGAATTTAAGGCAAATTCCAGGTCAGACCTCACAGAAACATCCAACTGGGTGCATTGGGAGATGCAGCTCATAAACAAACTGGAAACATCACAGTATAGCTCTCTTCTATTTAATTACAGCTTTGCTAAGCCCAAGGAGATAAAAGCTGGTGGGTGCCCACTGGCACCTCACTGGTGGGACAGCACGTTGGTCACAGGCCAAAGACAAAGAAACATAACCAGTGTATTTTAGCAATAATGCTTGAAATGGTGCCTGGCTTTTTTTTTTTTGAGTTAACTCCCAAAGAACCGTAGGCATAGAGCAAGAACATTCAAGGAACATTTTAAATGGTGCCATAGCTGAGTCTCACCACCCACAGAATGAAGAATCTCAGGACATCAGGGGGTGGAAGGACCTCCACTCACAGACAAAAGTTCACGTGGATGGTGAACCTTGGTGCACATGGGGCTGCTGCCACCCGCCCATGCATTGAACCAGAGACCACATCCCCTTCTCGGCAGAACTGAAACCCCTCTGGGGCTGCTGCAGCCAGCAGCTGTGCACTGCTGTAGCAGTGGGGAAATCATCTTCTTGCTGCAACACCAGCAAATGGGCCCTTCAGCCCCGTTCTGACCTCCATTTCCCCAGTTCCCTGCAGGGGCTCCTATGTTAACCATAATAAAATGGCTTTAGATGCAATTTAATTAATAATGGACACGGGGATTTCACTACCCTCTGAAGCTGGGTAGGCAGCCAACAAAAGCACTGGAGCTTGCAGGACAGCAGCACGTGCCTCTGCAAATGCCAGCAGGGAATCATCTGCCCGGAATCAATCCCACTAACTCTCCACTTCATCCCCCTTTGCATTCCAGGTACTCCTCCCTCGCTGGCATCTCTATGGAGAGAGACCACATGAAAGATCTCAGAAGGTACCTGGTACTCAAATACATCCAATACCTGGTCCTGTCTTCTTCCAACGCCATCAGCACCCTCCTGGGCCTGCTGGGCAGCGCCTACACCCTGCTCACCCTGCGCTCAGCAAAGGTCTCCTCCAAATCCACCACGGTTCTCATCTCCAGCCTGGCCAAGGCAGATGTGTTGGTTTCCATCCCCCTCGCCTGGCGGGCGCTGACGTGGAGCTCGGGTCTGGGCGACCCTTCGCCCGCCCTGCTGCGGAACCTGCTGACGGCCAACGCTCACGCCAGCTGCCTGCTGCTGAGCTGCGTGGCCCTGGAGGCCTATCTCATCACCTTCTTCCCCGCACGCTCCCGCCGCCTGCGCACGGTCAGCGGGGCCCGCCGGGCGGCCGGGGCCGTCTGGGTGCTGGTGACGGCCGAGTGCGGCCTGCTGCTGCTGGACGACCTCCTGAGGGCCGGGGGGGTCTCCGCTGCCGCCCGCAGCCCCTGCCCCCTCTGCTTCCAGCTGGCCAGCGGGGCCGCGGACCTCCTGAGGTCCCTCAGCTACCTCCTGGGGGTTCTGTTAAGGATCACCAACGTATACATCTACTACAAAATATTTTTTAGCGTGTCCCACCGATCCACGCTTAAAACGCAGTAGTCCCTATGGCTGGGGATGCAGAAATGGGTCACCCGACAGCAGGACAACTCAACTCCAAACCACTGGTTTGAAGAGTTCAGCAACCAGGACCAAGGCTCAGGCTCCAGCACGTGGCTGAGCTGAAACCTTCCTACTTTCTGATGCTGCCCAGGCCTTGGTTTTGGGGAGGAGCGTGGGGCTGAGGAGCCCCTGGAACACCACCAAGCTGGGCTGTGGGTGGCTGCAGAGCACCCCAGCTCGCCTGCATTGTTTGCAAGCTCGAGTTGTTCACCACACAGGCAAAACTAATGACATTTCATGAATGGTTACTAAAACTAAAGCAACTCAAGTACTGTTTTATAAAAAGAAGTTACTCAGGGATCTATCCAGTCAAGAGCTGCAGGCCTGTGTTCTCAAGACACAGAATCTTAGAATCGTTTGGGTTGGAAGAGACCTTGAGGGTCAGGAATACATCCATGCCCCAGCACTGCCAGGGCACCACTGGCCCATGGCCCTCAGCTCCATGGCTTGGAAACCCATCCAGGGATCACAGGGACTCCACCCTTGCCCTGGGCAGCCTGGGACAGCCCTGGAGGGGAAGAAATTGCTCCTCAGCTCCAAACTAAACCTCCTCTGGGGCAACTCGAGGCTGGTTCCTCTTGTGCTGTCCCTTGTTCTTTGGGAGCAGAGCCTGACCCTCCCCCGGCTGCAACCTCCTGTCAGGGAGTTCTTCTAATCCCTTTGGCTGCAGTTGGACACTTCCAAAAATGATGAATAGTGTTATTATCAGAATTCACTCAAGTTTTCTGCCTAAGCTCAGTTATTTATGATGAGCCTCGGCACTGTGGACAGTGCCAGGTCAGGAGCACATGAAGACTGATGGACATTGTGCCTCAGGAGAGCAAACGGATCTGCTGCTAAGGGCTGTGAGTCCAGTGAAAGCAGAAGTCTAATCAGGTTGCTTAAAAAGCCCTGGATGCCTAACAAAGCTCATCCCTCCCACAAGAAGGATGTCTTCATAATCTGATGCACTGAGACATGCTGCTCTTACTCTGGAAGCCTGAAGAGCTACATCCAGGGGAGATTAAACGCTACTTGAAGTGCTGCAATGAATAAAACTCTTTTTTGTTAAAGCCTGTGTGTTTGCTGCTAGAAATGTGTATTTTTTCCTGAGGACGTGTTCTACATCGGGCTCCTCCTGCAGAAGCCCACTGTGGCTTGTGCATGTGCAGGAGGTTTAATCTTAAACTCACCTCTTGGCTCACCCTATCAAGTGCCTCCGCCCTCGGGACAATCCTTTTCTTAGGAATTGTTGAAAGCAAACACGGAGAGTGACTTGGCTTAAGCAGCAAGCACATAAAAAGCAGGTAGCCCAGAGCCAAACACTGCAGGTATTTACTTGCCTCTGGAAAGGGAGATCCCAGGTGCCATGGTGCAGCTGCGTGGGATGCTGTGGGTGGTACCTTCTGCTCTCTTGCCCAAGGGGACACGTGGGCACGGCTTGTAGCAGCTGCAGGGCAGGGCTGCTGCTTTCTGAGCAGGAGGGAACCAGGATGCTGAGCTGTCTGCCTCACTCTTCCAGATGCCTGGAGCACCAGCTGAGCTTCACACTGTCAAAACCACATGACTGGGTGATTCCAAAGCTCAGCTCCAGATCAGGGGAAGTGAGGACGAGTGGACTCAGCAGCAGAGATGTTGTTTTTCATGGAGAATCAGTTGATGTAGCTTTTAATTTGGTCCCTGTGCAAGACAGAGTGCCTCCCTGCAGGGAGCACATCACCTTCTCAACCTTACCCCATGACCTTTGGGCTAGGAGACGTGTAGGCAGCGAGCTTGTCTTACTGTCCTGCAGCACCAGGACACAGCTCTCAGCTGGCTGTGAGGTCAGGCTTTAAACAACACCATCCACTTGTTTCTGTTGGCTCTGGGGCACCACAGCAACTGTTATTCTAACATTCAGAAACGGCCAAAACTCACTTGCTCTGGAAAAAGCGAATACAAAACACTCCAAGAAAATGATGACTAAACAGAAGTGAGGCTCTCACCCTGGGCAAGATGGGAGCTTGACAAATTTCTTCTCCCTCCCGAGTGACTCACGGCTGTCGTATGAATGAGGATGGTGCTAATCTTAAGTAAACTATCAACCAAAATGCTGTCAGCTGATGTTCTACTACAGCATTCTCCACCAAAAGCAGAGGAAGTGACGATGGCCATCAGCCTGAACTCATTATGAATCCCAGAATATTGTGCTGGGTACCTCCTCACAGCAGTGTTTATTTTCTGGAGTCACTGACAGAGTTCTGTCACCAAAAATACTAATAAAAATAGGTTATCTGTACAGCCTGGCAGGGAAGAGCCCGGCTGCTTCCAGAGCTGGGTGACCTGCTCTCTGCTCTTGTATGTGTTAAAAACCAACAAACTCTTTAGTGACCTTCCCTATTCAAAACCTGAGGAATACACACATGGAAACAATCCCCGAGATTGTGTTTTCAGCATTTTCTACCTCCACGCCCCTCTGAAAAACAAATGAATCCCCCAAATAGTTCTTCAACAATAAAAACACCCAACCCAAAGCTTCTACAGAGGTAAGCAGGGACCTCACACCCATGGCAGTGTCTCCACCTCGGGGGACTTGCAGGACAAGTCCTCGGGAAGGTGAAGAGCAGCCCGGTGGGGACTTTCTCATCTGTGCTGGTCACAGGCCTGCTCTGTCTCTGACTTCAGTGATGGCAGATCAGGTCTGGAATGGAGCTTAAAACTTCCCCCATCCGACATGGTTCAAGGAGCAAAGTTTCCCAAGTTGCATCATATACTCAGCAAACACAAGGCAGGTGCCAAGTGAAAACGTTGGGCATTGGATAAGAAAATCACCTTATCAGCCAAAGCTGGCAAGATTTTTACTAGTGAGCCACATTAACCCACGCTGAACTCCTCACGTGGTGGGGAGGGACGCAGGGAAAACCCCAACAACAGAGAGAGGCTGCTGAGGGCCACTATCTCCTGTCCCAAATCTAAGCAGCAGCAGCACAGTGACATTTTGCTGCTGTTGCACGACCAGCACATCCCTGTCACCCATTACCCATCACCCCCACTTCTGGTCACCTCCTCAACTAGAAAGGAAACAAACCTTACTCAGGATGATAGAACTGATAAATCCAAAGTGCTGCCCTTCCCCTCTCAGCACAAAGCCACCAGGGAGCTCGAGGATCCAGCAGACCCTCCTCCTGCCACCCCGGGCTGAGCAGCTGCTTCATGCCCCCCCTGCAGCGATGGGTGCCCAAGGGGCTGAGCAGCCCGTGGCTTTAGGTGCCAGGGTGTGCTCAGCACTGGGGCTGGGAAGAAAAGCAAACACCACGGGGCAAGAGCAAGGTGGTGGCGATGGAGAAAGCAGGGTGGGCACGTCCACAGCCCAGCTGGTGCTTTGACAACCCCCGTGCCCAGCTCCAGGGCTGCCTTTGGTGCAGCTTCTCTTCTGCAGCACCTGCCGAGCAGCAGCAAACAAACCAGAGAACACACCAGTGGGCAGGGGTGGCAAATCCTGTCCCAGCCCATTCCTCGTCTGCCTTTGGAACATCCCTGAAGCTTCGTGGCCCAGTCAGTTCATCTCACAACACTCACACACAAGAGGATTCAGGAAGCTGCATTCAGCTCCAGCACACAGCTCCCAAGGGAGAGGTGCAGCACCTACTTCTTGGGTGGCAGCACCAAGGAGACCTTGAGCTGGGGATTTTTCCCTTCTCACCATGTGGGAGCTGCTCCAAGGAGCTGCTCCCAGCCCGACTGGTCCCTGAGCTGATCTAGGCTGTGTGTAAAGTGTCTAGGAAAAAAGCATCCAGAATGAAGTGTCCTAAAACAAGGGGGTTGGAACAAGATGAGCTTTAAGGTCCCTTCCAGCCCTAACTGTTCTATGAGTCTAAGCTTGGCCTCTTGGGGGAAAATCACTTTACATTTCAACAGTCATGTGTCAGTCAGCAATCCCACCCCTGCAGCGGTGCTACACCAGCAGAAAGTTGAAATGAAGGGCATTTTGGAACAGAGGTGTGATAGTGCACAAAGAGGGAACTTTGCAGACCATGGGAACGACCAGAATAATTCAAATACACAGCCGGGGCTAAACAGCGTGTTTGCCTCAAATAAAGCAAGGACAGAACCTTTCTCTGCCTTTGCTGGGAAGCCTCTTTGAACTCCAGTTTGATAACCATCCAAGAAGCCTTTTCTGAGAAGGAAACAAGACAGGAAAGTAATTTTTCTGCAACTAGGTCAACCTTTCAGAGATCTATCTTCTTAAGCACCGATAATCTAAACAAAGGGCTTGAATTCAGACCTCACACAACTCACAGGCACAGACTGAACCGGGGAGATGGGTTTGCTCCCAGCAGCTAATTATCTCCCTAGGATTTGTCTTGGAACACGCTGCTGTTTTGACATCGCTGCCTCAGAATTGCAGCAAATGGGGAGTGATTATGTTTCTCCTCACAGACTGGCTGCGTTTTCTCTCGTTCACAGAAAACTCTGCAGCTGACATTTAAACCCGACGTGGAGAGGGGTTTGTAAGGAAAACAAAGCACTTTGCAAAGGACAGAAGGCGCTCAGGCCACGCAGCTCGGGGCTGGGAGCAGCCAGCAGCTCGGGGTGCTCTCTCCAGAAGCTGCCAGACCCTCCGCAAGGCTCCGGGGGGCACAGCCGAGCCCCCGCACCTCCTGCCCGGGGTGGGGTCTGGCTCTGCACCCGCATCCCTCCGCACGGCATCACTTCGGAAAGCGCTGGCGGGCTGATGGGTTCTCCTTTGCACATCGTGCCCTCTGCTGGGAAAGTCACGGAGCGGGCCAGCCACAGAGAAAACCCTCCTGCTTTGCTCTGGCAGCTACTGGTTTGCACTGGGAAGTGATGGGAGGGGTCCCACCACGTCCCCTGCCACACGATGCCCGCGTATTCAGATCTGGTTTTGTGGAGCACTGCCTGGCAGGCTGTAATGATGCCAGCTACAGGGGGGGATTGTCCCTCTCTTTCTCCCCAGGATTGAGTTAGGGGAAGGAATTCCCTTCAGACGATGCTGAAGAACAAACCTGTCCCACTCGGGTAGTGGGAAGCACTGGGCTAGTGGTAAACAAACACTGACACTCTTGGACACTGACAGAGTTTGGTCCGAGCTCACTCCTCTGTCAAACTTCTAGCCCAAACACAGGTTTGTTCTCTGCCACTTGCATTCGCAGTCTGACTTCTGCTACTTGTGAGCCTGTTACTTCCCATTCCCTGGGAACAAAACCAGCTGAAAATAGCCCCAGCAGAGGGAAGAAGGGCAGGAGGAGAACCTCCCTCCACTGCTGGCCACCCTCTGAACTCCCCCAGCTAAGCAGGTCACCAGCCCTGGGACAGACGGGTCCAGTTTGGGGCTGGTTTGTGCACCAGGTTTGTCTGTGTCCACCCCTGGGTGCTCCACCCGGGCCAACCAGGAGCAGCAGCAACCCGGGGCACACAGGGCACAGCCCCTGCAAGGTCCCCTCGGGGATGGACGGGGTTCAGTTCAACAGGAGGGGACCAGATGACCCCAGGACTCAGAAGTCACCCCATGGCACATCCCAGCCTCGTGCCCCAGGGAAACCCCTGCCAGCAGCACCCATCGACCTGTTGCTTTGGGGTTCATTTCTATGACAATAAAGACAATTATCCAGCAGAATTCCCGGTGGAAAAGGTCCACCTGAGCTGCAGACACTCTCCTGCCCCTGCTGCAGATGAATGATTGATGATATTCCAAACCAGAGTTGCAACTGACTGTACATTGTGATCCCTTTTTTACCCCCCCCCTCCTTCTGATCTCCATGTTTCCCTGAAATTCAGCTGGACAGGCCCCCAAACCAGAAGCATCTGTTTCTCCTTTGGGTGTCAGCAGTGTAAATAAAGCGTATTTGTGAGGTTTTGATTTCATAAACATATTGGTTTTGGCTTTTCTCTGGGCGTGCTGCAGAGTGGGGTGGAGGGACCCGCACGGCTCTGAAGTGTGGCCAGGCACACAGAAGCCTGTTTACAGAGCTCTGGGAGCTGCAGGACCCTGCCCATCACCTACAGGAACTGGGATTTACCCCTCTCTTGTGCTCCAGCTGCTCCTGGAACAGCAGCTGCTGCAGGGCTGGTGAGCTCACAGGGGGTTGTGGGGGCTGGCACCCCATGGCTGGCTGCTATGGGCCATCCAGCACCTCTCCACCCTGCTCCAGCCTCCGCTGGGCACTCAGCACCTCTCCATCCTGCTCCAGCCTCCGCTGGGCACCCAGCACCTCTCCATCCTGCTCCAGCCTCTGCTGGGCACCCAGCACCTCTCCATCCTGCTCCAGACTCCACTAGGCAACCAGCACCTTTCCACCCTGCTCCAACATCCACCGGTCACCTAGCACCTTTCCATCCTGCTCCAGCCTCTGCTGGGCACCCAGCACCTTTCCATCCTGCTCCAGTCTCCTTCCCAGCCATGCTGCCTCTGCTGACACACTCAGCAGCTAAAATCGCGCTTGTTGCCACAGTGGGGAGCCAGCATCCTTCTGGAAGGACTGTCTGTCTGTCCCCAGAGGGGGCTAAATCCTTCTTGGGGTCGAGAAGCAGCTTCCTGGGCTCTGGCTGCCAGAGGCACTCACCCTGCTGAGCCCTGGGGCTGATCTGGGGCAGAGTTACTGAGCATCTCAACAGGTTAAAGCTCAGAACAGATGTGTAACCACTATTTTAACCATTATTTGAGTTGGATTTTGTTCATTTGTTCATTTCTTTTTTTTTTTAATAGTAGGAATATTTAATTCCCTCCAGCTTCCCTGGGGGAGCACCACCAGCCAGGCTGCTTTTTGCAGTGAGGGTTTCTAGTGAGATAAACCGTGGCCCTGGGAACACAGAGAACAGACACTTCCCTGCTAAACACAGCAGCACAGTGGCTTGCTGGAATTCACCCCAGAAGAAAAAAAACCCAAAGCCTGGGGTGGAGAGGTCACACTATAAGCAGATATTTTGCCATAGTTTACATTCTGGGATCTACAAACATATCAGACTTCCCTCTGCCTGTGGAGGATGTGAATCCAGGCAGACACTGACCTCGGGGCTGCTTCCCTGCAGGGCTGGGGACCTCCAGAGCCCCCAGACCCCAATCCCACCTGCCCCAGTTCTGTCTCCTGTGGCACCAGGCTGAGCCATGACCTGGCAGCTTTATTCCCACTCTCCATATGATAGGCCAGGTGGAGGAAGGTGAGGAGGAGGAAGAGGGGATCCAACCCTGTTTGCTCTCCAGACTGGAAGGCTCAGCTATGCTCCAGACCACCCCAGCTGAGTGTGGAAGTGCTTTTAACCTGAGAGAAGTCAGTGGTGGGATCAGCAGCTTCCCTCAGGTGAGAAAGGGCAGATTTGCCCCTTCCACGGCTGATGCAAGAAGAGCTCAGCCACTGTGGAGTGGAGGGACACTACTCAAAGGGCAAGAGTTAGCCAAGGAGATAAACAACAAACTATGGGAGAAACATCAAGGAGAAAAAGGGCTTTTCTCTGAGGCCATAGGGAGTGTCAGAGGGAGGAGTTTTCAGCCCCTCCAGCTCGTGGAGCTGCTGACCTTCCATCCAGGCAAAGCTCTGCTCCTTGCTGAGGTCAGAAAGTTGTATTTGCTTTTTGAGAAACGCCTCAGAGCTGCAGCCTCCTTTATCCAAAAACAACAATCCTGCTTTTACTGGGATAGGAGGAGGGAAGGAAAGACGATTTCAGGCTGAAGCTGGTATGGAACAGCTGCCAAAACACCCAGCCCTGGCACGTGCAGAGCTGCTGGGCAGAGCTGGGTGACACTGAGCTGCCACCACCCACCCACCCACCCACCCGCTGCTGCAGCAACCTCTCCATGCCAGCTGATGCCAGAAGGCAGAGAAGCAGCCATTTCTGACATGATGCCCGGGTGCTTGACCAGAAGAAGCTGCTGGAGGCAGTCTGATGGCCCCTGGGCTAAAAGGCTGAACCACAGCCTGGGGCTGAGAAAGCAGCTTCAAAGCTGCCAGGTGGGAAAAGATCTCAGCTTGAAACTACAGAATAGGCTCAGCCTCCTTTCAGATTCCTGAGAAATTCCAGGCTTGTCTTGCAATTTCATAAAATCCCAGACTGGTTTGGGCTGGAAGAGACCCTTAAAGCTCATCTGGTGCCACCCCCCTGCAGGGAGCAGGGCCATTGCACCCAGAGCAGGGTGCTCAGAGCCCCCCCAACCTCCCCTGGGATGGTGCCAGGGCTGGGGCAGTGACACCTCTCTGGGCAGCCTGGGCCAGGCTCTGCCACCCTCAGCATCACAAATCTATTCCTCATAGTTTAAGTCTCTCTCTATAGTATAAACCAATCACACCCTGTCCTGTCACAATGGGCCCTGCCCAAAAGTCTGTCCCCATCTTTCTGACAGGCCCCTTGAAGCTCTGAAAGGCCCCCAGAAGGTCTCCCTGGAGCTTCTCCTCTCCAGGCTGAACCCCCCCAGCTCTCCCAGCCTGGCCTCCCAGCAGAGGGGCTCCAGCCCCCCCCCAGCATTTCCCCTCACCTTCCTTCCCGTGCAAAGCAGCCGACATTGCTCCTTTAATTACCCCGTGCAGGCTCTGCAGTGCCCTATTCCAAAATGCCTTTTGAATTCAATTACCCACACGTTTCATTGACAGGACAGGAGACAGGGAAAGCAGCTGAAAGAAGAAAGGCATTTTTGAATACCTACATGGCCACGGAGCAAGAGATGAAAAGCAGATGTTGGAGGCAGCTGTGTAAAGCAAAGAGTGAGCAGGCCAGGAGGAGAAAATAAAAACCCCCATCAAGAAATACCCTCCCCAGTGGCAGGCTGCTCCAGCACCAACTGCCCGTGGCAGGTTCTCAGAGACCCAGGTTTGCAGAGCCCTCCCACTGTCTCCACTGCCCGTGGAAATCCACGTTGATCCTGCTGTGAGGTGCTACCTGGGGAGCCCAGTTGTGCTGCCTCCAAACACACCTATCAGCTCACCAGGTAAATGCATTTGGAACAGCTAAAGCCGTGAGGTTAAAAGGTTAAAACTGTATTAGACCCTTTTTTTTCCCTCCATGAATCTTAATTTCCAGCTTAACAAAACGTTTTCAAGCTACAGAGGAGGCACCTGAAAAGCCAAGGGCAAGGCAACACTTCCCACTCTCTCTCAGTGCTGAGACACACAGGGCTCTGCAGCACTGGACACACACTGGGGGGCTGTTCCCACCCTGCCCTCTCACCCCACGGACTCAGAAGCTCAGCAGAGCCAGGAGCAGGCACATGGGAATGTCCAATCTCTCCTGCTTTGCCACAGGGGCTCCCCTCACTCCATGGGATCTGCTCACTCGAGTCCTGCTCTACCTGAATTTTCACCAAGAGCAAGGAGCTGAGAGCAGAGATCAGTCACAGCCTCTGCTCCTCCTCTTAGCAGGGGAAAAAAAAGCAACAAACCATAGAATCAGAGTTGGAAACAACAGATTCAGGTTGGAAAAGCCCCTTGGGATCACCCAGTCCAACCATCAGCCCTACTCTACAAAGGTCACCCCTAACCCACGTCCACACGAGCCTTGAGGGGGGAGGAAAGGATTAACTGCTTGCAAAAGAAAAGCTCTTTTGTTTCCAAAGTAAAACGCCTTTCATCATAATCTTCCTCATGAAATCCTTCAGGATCATTCCTGCTGCTAATGCCAGGATGGACAGAGGTGCCCGTGCAGCCTTTTCATTCCCACTGGCACAGGCCACTTGACTAAGCTTTTGCTGCAAATGTAGACACTGTGCCTGGGAGCGAATCAAAAGGAGAAAAAAATATCACTTTCCATTTGATTTGGCCACTTTGCCTTCCCCAGCCTGTGGATGTTCCTGCTCTGAAAGCTTGAGGAGCAAGCAGAGCCTTGCCTGCTGCAATTGCTGTGTCCAGATATCTCTCAGGATGCAGATGTTTCCAGCCCAAACTGAGCACAAACCTCATAAATGAGACTTTTCCCTAATAACTGGAAGCTAAAACAATCAGTACAGGGTGCTGCAGAGTTCTCTGGTGAATCTAAAACTGCAGGTGAAGCTCCTGAGCTGCAGAGGCTGCTGCTGTGACCCCCTCTCTCTGACACAGCCACTGGAGATGTCACATTTCACTGTCTGCAGTAACTCTCCAAGGGGAGACAGTCAGGCAATGAAAATATCTTGGCATCTGACCAACTATTTAAAATATTTAACAATGACCTTGAGAGAATTACAAAGGGATCCATTTAAAGCCCTAGCTAAAAACAAAAGCAAGACGACAGAAAATCTGTTTCCTTGCAGAATCTGGAGCTAACGTGTTCAACTGCAAAGTTTATCTCAACCACACTCTGTGCACAATGAGAACGAGCTTCAACACCATGGAAAAAGAAACAAGTTCAACTCCTTGTCTTAGAAGCTCTCCGTGACCCTGTATTTGGACATTAATTCAATTTCCAGAACACTTGATCATTCCAAAGAGCCAGACAGTTGCTCTGAGTGAGGAGGGATGAGCCCTTGCCCTGATGTTTGAGTGGATTTATTTGCATTGATGAAGGCACTTTGTGGCTTCACTGAATTTACTGCAGCTCCAGCTGGCAGAGCAAAGGAGCCACGGACCTGCCTCAGACAAGACCACCCAAAGCTCCCAAGTGAACACCCCAAGGCACTGGCTTCTGGGAGAGCAGGGGCCAAAGGATGAGCCTGGAGCTCTCTGCCTTTGCCAAAGTGCTCCTGGGGACCAGCATCAGGGCAGGACACACATCCCATCTAGCCTCTGTGCCCACGCCATGGAGGAGCAGACAGCCCCTCTTGGCCAGTTAAACTGGGCACTACAGGGTGATGATGGGGATGTGGGGCTAGAGGGGGAGGAAAGGGGCTCAAATCACTCTGAGGTCCCTGTTCTCTGGGCACAGATGGCTCGGGCTGGTGCTTTCCCCATCACCATGGCCTCCTGCCACTGAACTGCTGTCTCAACTCTCTGCCACGTGGTGTTTGGAGGCACAAGCACAACTGCAGCACAAGTTAAGGCTTATTCAGTACCAAGATTTCAGTTGCAGAGGCTTGCAGTGGCCTGCAGGCTGCTGTGCCACGTTGCCTGGGTGTTACAACTGTTCTTTTCCTCTGCTGGCAACCTGAAAAACAACCCCCGGAGCAGCAGGTGTTGCTCTGTGTTTCTTCAGCCTGTGTTTTGTGGTCCAACAGACAGGAAAAGGAAGTTTTTTGGTGGCAAGACCCTGTTTGTGCCTGTAGAGCAGTGTGGCTGGCTACCTAACGTGCGACCCTCTTCAGGGCTGTGAAGCTGGGCGACCTCTTTTTCCCATGGGATGGGGGTTGCCTGATTTCCTCATAGCTCTCAGCAGCTGCAGCTCCAGGAGAGAGGCAGCCCAGGGTAAGCAGCACACAGATGTGCTTTGGGTCAAACAGCAAAGAAATGTGGGGGTCTCCAACTCCAGGAGCTCGGGGGGGGTCAGGAAGAGGGCAGGAGTGATGGCTTGTGCCACCCGAGGGCTGCTATTGGGCTCCACTACAGGCTTGTTCGCTCATGTTTACTTCCCAGAGGTCAACAGAGAGGTCTGGGAAACACCAAAGAAGCCTCCAGACCTCCCAGCAGAAGCCACAAATGAAGATAACCCAAATCACTGAAGTTTTGGTAGGTTTTCCACTAAACACCCTTCTACACCGTGACATTTCTGCTCCAGGAGCTCCCTGCTCCAGCAGGACCTGTGTTATCCATGCTTCTCCTGCACCTCAAAGCCCAGCTCTTACAGATCAAGAACCAACCTCCCAGGCACAGCATAAACCCAGCAGCTTCTCTCCCCAGAATGGTCTTTTTGGAGAAGAAAAAAAAAAAAAGAGAAGAAAAGCCAAAACCTAGCAAGATTTTTTTAATTATCTAGTACCTCTTAAGAGGCTGTAGGAAACCACGTCATGGATCAACATCTCCAAGTATTATTCAAACAAAGATCAAAACAAGCACTCGGAATCCAAAGAGCACGTCCAAAGTTATGCAAACAACCTCAAGGAGATCCAGTGAGGCCACCAGCCTGCACAGGGCCACCCCAGCCACACACTGCCTCCCAGACACCAGTGTTTGGGGAAGGGTTGGACAAAAAGATGTGGCAAGGAAAAAAAAAAAGATGTGGACCTGTTGGAGCAGAGCCAGAGGAGCCCCAGTGATGCTGGGAGGGCTGGGACAGGCTGGGAGAGCTGGGGGGGTTCAGCCTGGAGAGGAGAAGCTCCAGGGAGACCTTCTGGGGACATTTCAGGGCTTTAATGGCCTGTCAGGAAGATGAGGACAGAGTTTTGATCAGGGGCTGTTGGGACAGGACAAGGGGGGGATGGTTTTTAACTAATAAAGGGAGATTTAGACCGGAGAGGAGGAGAAATTGTGGATGCTGAGGGTGGCAGAGCCTGGCCCAGGCTGCCCAGAGAGGTGTCACTGCCCCAGCCCTGGCACCATCCCAGGGGAGGTTGGGGGGGCTCTGAGCACCCTGCTCTGGGTGCAATGGCCCTGCTCCCTGCAGGGGGGTGGCACCAGATGATCTTTAAGGTCCTTCCCCACTCAGGCCACCCCGTGAGTCTATAATTTATACTTCTCCATTTTTAATCTTATTTTCCCTTGATTTTCCCGTAATATACAAACATGTACCACGCTCCACATTGATTCTCTGCAGTATTTCCAGCATTTTTCAGCTCACTTGGTGTGTGTTGTCAATAACAGGGTTTCCAAACAGCTCCTTGGATGACTCTGGAAGCTGGTTGCCAGCTGGACAGAACACAGAGCCTCGGGTCCAACTTTCTATTCAGTGTTTCTCAAAGAAAATAAGATTTCTTTAGGGAGAGGAAAGCTTTCTGAGATTCTAACTTCTTTTTTTTCTCCTCTGTTTTGGCATCTGAGAGGGATCCACCCGGACTGGATGATGGGATGGCAGGGACATGGGGTGGGAAGAGGGTTCAAAGGAGCATGCTAAAGACAAAACCCACGCTGGGCATCGCTGGCAGAGCAGGAGAGGAGAGGCAAAGGCTGGGCCTGTGCAGAGCCAACAAAGAACCAGCTCCTCTCAAATCCCACGGATGAGAAAACAAAGGAAAACCAGGATAAAAGAAGCAATTCCTTCCAACAGGGAGCCCAGTGGGGCTGCAGGGAGGAGCCTGGAGCTCTGGCAGCTGCAGTAGGGTGGGGTGGGGTGACAACAGCCCCGTGCCCCTTGTGTGCCAACAGCCCAACCCGTCCAGAGCAGGGGGTGGGGGTGGCACAAGGCTGCCCTCATCACTCCCAAGTGCCCCTGGTTAGCTGGGAAGGCTAAAAAGGAAGGGAAAGTCTGAGCAGGACTGGATTTCACCTCACACCTGTCACAAGCTGGGCTGGCACAGGCTGTGGGGTGGTGAGCAGCATGGCACTGGAGAAAGCTGCATGAAGTAAGGGTTGGTGAGCAGCGGAACAGGCTGCCCAGGGCAGGGATGGAGTCCCCGTGACCCCTGGAGGGGTTTCCAAGCCCCCCGTGGAGCTGTGGTGCTG